>CM068368.1:888893360-889156015 GCA_034769895.1 Magicicada septendecula | reverse complement strand
TTCGGCTTCTCGATAGTCTCAACAACAATATGCACAACATTTTCATTATTCACATCAATTTCTTTGTTGTTAACAGATATGTTATCAACAACACTGTTTTTAGTTTGGATAAATTCATCCAGTTCGTTTGACGTTTCATTTTTCCAAGTGTCTTCTGAAACTCTCATTGTCTGCAATTCAACGATCTGAATCGGTGTTACTCTGTCCTGATCACTGTTTACGTAACATGCTGATTTTGAACTTCTGTCAGACACTTCTTTGGTCTCGTCTGCACTACTAGCATGACTGCTATTATCGGCTTGCGTTAGGATCCCATCCTGCAAAACAAAAAACAATATGAATATCACTCAACACTTTGAAGTCTTTGCATTTTAGACATTGTGTGGTGTAATTAAATTTTTAGCAGAAACATAATTACTATACTTCTTTACATAAAAAAAGTTTGAGATGTTTTCAAAATTAACACCCTACATATCAATATTATTTTTTCATATTACATCTAAATTTAATTAGTATACAGAATTGGTCTGTAAACTGTCCAAAAGACGGTGCCAAACTTTGAGAAATGATTCTAGTCATTATACTGAAGGAAAAATGCCCAATAAACATATGCTGAAATTATTATTTTTTCCAGTGAATGGGGAGTTGGGCTATTGCATTAACCCCCAACTTGAAGGACCAGGCAATTTTCAATCAAGGTTTACTTCCTTTAGCCTTTGATAAACCAATATCCAACTACAAGGCAGCAGCTGCTAGTTTTGGTCCGCCTCGGGTATTTTATTTCCCCGGTACCCACCATATCTGGTGAGTCAAATATGAATAAAACAAAATACATACAAATAGGTGACCTTCATCAAGACTTGATATTGGAGGAAGACATGGGGAAGATTTCACATACAGAGGAATACAAGTATTTAGGTGTGAAAATTACAGCCAGTGGGAACCAAGACAAAGAAATACAATCCAGAACTAGTTTGGGAAAGATGGCTATATCTATATTAAACGGAATTTTGTGGGACAAACAAATTACAGCAGAAACTGAAACAAACATTTTTAAAACCATTGTTAGAAGTAACATGACTTAACAGCTCAGACGTTTCGACTACTAATAAACACACAAGAACAAAATTAATGACAGCAGAGATAGACTTTTGGAGACGTTCGGCAAGAGTATCCAGACATGAGAAAATTAGAAATGAAGTCATTAATGACAGAATGAATGTGAAAAATTCAACTGTCGATTTTATCCAAACAAAAAAATTACAATGGTATGAACACATGAAAAAAATTGCACAGGAAAGATTGCCAAGGAGAGTTATGGAATGGACCCCACCAGGAAGAAGAAAAAGAGGAAGACCACCTATCACCTGGATAGAAGAAATTCAGACTATACTGAGGGAATGAGAAATTGAAGAAGATGTCTGGACGGGCAAGCAGCAGTAGAAGATGAGAATTCAGTCACTTCTGTAATCTCTGGTTCCGGAAAATGTGTAAACATTGTACAACCAGAATAATGATAATAAATAAGTAGTACTTTATTTGAAACACAAATACCTGATATAGAAAGTCTTTTTCATGTTTCTCATTCGCCGCAGACTGTTCTATAGTTTCATGAGTTTTCTGTTGCACAGACTCAGCTTTGACTGTCAGAATGTGTGCTGAATCGTTGAAGCATGGATTAGTTATAAAACTATTTGGATCGCCAGTGTATGACGTCACTGTAACAGGATGACAGGTAACTACTAGTTCCGGCACTGGACTCTGACCAGTAGGTACACCACCACCGCCACCTTCATCTTCATCTCCACCAGTCTGTGTACCAGTGTCCACAGCTGCATGACTGCTCTGGAATGCTGGGATTCTTGTCAGCAGCTTCTACAACATTATGGGTTATACAAATACATTTCACTTTTGACTGTCAGTGTTTCGCTATATAAACATATAAACTATGCAACCAATTGCAACTAAGTTTTTAAGCATGATTTTCTTGTACCTTCCTGTACTCTGATATTGTGCAAAAAATTCAACACAAAATAATGTAATCTCTGTTCGCTATAACAATTTCACGATTTCTACTCACAAATTCAAACTAAGTTTCTTTACATACAGTGTAAACTGACGATCTTTTAAAATCTGGCAAGTGCAAGTCATTGTTAAATGCACATGGCAATTTGTTCGAGCCTCATTCTGAAAGAAGGACTGATGAACTGACAACATATACCTGACCAAACAAATAGTGCAAATATTGTTCAACACATTTCTTGTATGTTTTCTCTTTTTCCTATTATTCAAGCCTTGTCTATAATCAACATATCGTTTCTTGTATTATCTACACTTGCTTCACAAACACTGGTAAATTCTTAGAGCAGAATAACAATGTTTTCTAAAGTCAAAGTCAGGCGGCATTTTTCATAAAATTTGTAGGAAACGTTAAACACCATCACTTCATTGCCACTTGTCAATGTTTTCCTTATTTATGTTTAACAAAATCTTATTCCATCAGGGAGTAGGCAAATCGCCAGTTCCAGTGTTAAAGCAAATACAACCACTTCACCTATGCTTCTTCCCACGTCTTCCTACAATTCTTTGTCCAGCAGGCTTGGATTCCCAAACTTCCTTGGGATGCTGTCATCTAGCATCCTATTCAGATGAGCAATCCACATCTCTGTTTTCTGTAAGCAATCTTGGATATTAAAAATGTTCAACTCTTTGTGTAAAGTCTTTAATGTAAAGAGTCTTTATCTTTAACGTAAAGTCTATTCCTTCATGTTCAGCCTTTAACAGATTGCAGGGTGTGAAAATCTCATGTCTGATGTCTATATTCTACTTAGATGTTTCTTTTCACTAGAATCTAAGTTTCAGAACCATAAAATAATATGTCACAGCCATTACTTTATGAAATTTTAGTCAAGTCTCTTTTCAACAGAGTAGAATTATTCAGTAATTATTAGCAATGGAACTGTCAAAAGCACTGAACTTCATTGTTATAAGCACTGAGAATTACCACAGTGCATGCACACATGAGAACTTTAAAGCTCTCGTACTCAAGTCTTTTTTGATTTCAGACATTACTGAACAATAAAAACTACACAATTTGTGTAATCTGTAAAGGATAATTTTGATGCTTATTTAATTCAGTCAATACATTCAAAAGAAAATGTATTGCAGAAGAAATCATGTAAAACATAGAGCAGCCGAATAGAATACTTGTAAAATTAAATCTACTTGTGGCTTTATTTTTCTTCTAAAGCTACGCTGGACAAGATATAATCATTAGTTCATTAGGCTCCAGACTACTACCTATACTAACAAATATTTTAAAAATTCGGTGATAGGCTATTTGTGATACAATTTTGGGTAATATCTCATTTAAGCTACATGATCTTATGTATCTTACACAAGCCATAGAAAAACACACAAACTGTTATATGTATGTACTAATTGTTTATATAATACCTGTAAACGTTTTATGAACTGGTAAACAATGGTCCGAAATCTCATCAACAATTCGACATTGTCAATAGTTGTTTGAAGCTGGACAGCATAACTCGTCAATAATCCACAGTCTGCAAGCTGTAACAATTACAGTGTTTGACAATTGAGGTAGTTTTATGAACATAATTTTACACATTACTATAGCTAAAATGTGCCTGACAGTATTTCAGAAAACTGTTTTTGTGCCATCCTAAATTCACAAATATTGAAAATTTTAATTTTTAAACTACAATCTTAAAAATCTGGAGATGGCAGAAGCTGACTTATTACACATTAATTAGTTACTAAAAAAATTGTACTTGCAATTATTAAGTAGTATGTTTTAATTACAGGGTCATTCTACCTATTTTGTTTCCGACTGGGGATAGCCCATAAAAAAATGCAATTTTTCTGTCTCTAACTACAGGCCTGGCACCCTCCAAAGCCAAACAGTCGTATATCAGTTTTTTTTTATTTCTGATGTTTTTTGTTTGAGGGATTGATCTGTCTTATTCGTATATAAAATACTATCCTTTTGATGATAATCATTTCTAATTTACTAAGGAATAGGAGAGACTGACCTCAAAATATTAATAAACAGAAAAAATATCAGAAACAAAAACTGAGACGTCTTTTTGACTTAGGAGGGCATAGTGTACATCTTCTATTTGGATTTATCGAGTGTTTTCTTCTTTGCCTGCTATTCTCCTAAAAACTTGTACTATAAAATTATGAACTTCATGAAGAATAACTGCTTACCCCTTTGAAGAAAACGTCTAATATATCAGCAACATCTGTTAAATAATCTACAGGCATTTCAATTTTTTCAGTTAACATTCATACATACGGTATATATAATTTCTTACGACATGACCACTGTAATTGTCTACACCCATTTACTTAAGCTGACTGAAATTATGATTAGCGATAATTTACAAACATTGACCAGATGTCACGAAGCTACATAACCTCGAAAATTACAAAAACAAATCTACTATCTACTGTACTGTTTTACTCTGTTGCCAAATCTAGTATTATTGAAGCAAAAGTTGTAATGAACTAACAAAAATTAAGGATATAATATGTCCAAGCAATATTAAAGGCATGAGAAAAATTAGAGAAATATCATAACTACTATTCTAATAGATGTTTGTTGTGCTTTTAGTAGCTGAATAACTTGAAGGAAATTATGTACTAAATTAAAGAAATTTCGACGAAACTGAAACATCGAAGCATGATAATGTTTTTAGGCTTTTGAAACGTATAATGTGCATATAACAAATATTTACTACTGTATATAACAAACATTATCATGTTAAAACGACAGAGACCGAAGATTTCTAGCATATATGATTTCTAGACTGTGGGGAATCGAAAGTGTGGAAGCGTTACATTTTTCGATGACGTTACATTTTTGTGGAATGACCCCCAGCCTAAAAATATTATCATGTTGAAAAAATAAATCTGAATATTGTATTTTGATAATCAACATTTGGCAATGACGTGAGTGACGTGATTTGGTTGGCTATGAATTCAAACTTTACATTTATGGTTAGCTGTCATATGTTGTCATCGAGACCGTCGTTGTTAAATTTTGAAGGTAGCCATCTGAAAAAAAGATGTCAGATAAAAAAGTTTCAGTAAGTACTAGGAAAAATAGAATAGATGCTGATTTTGGGTAGCAATTTTATTACAACTATATTTAATTACGGTTTTCCGTGTTAACATAGGTTTGTGACAGTTGTGCAGAACCATGTTATTTCGAGAATAACCCTTTTAAAACAGCGTCCATATATTTCAGTGATAATATGATTCGCGGTATGTGAAAGTTTTTAATGTTAAGTTACAAATATCATCCATAAGGACGCGTTGTGTAGACGTTATAAAAAAAATCAATGAAATAACTCCCAAATAGAATGTGTTTTAGCGAACTGTCAATAGCAGTTGTTTTGATGGTTCATCTTCTTCATTCACAGCACTTAATTATATTGATTGTTAAACTTTCATTTCATTCTGCCTCACACCGCTGAAGAAGGCGCACATCACGCCGAAACGCGTACGGGAAAAAACAGTAAGTTCACAAGTGAAAGTTTAACAATCAATATTAATTTTCAATAGCAGGTTCGTGGCAGCAACAGAGTTGTGCAAAAAAATATTTGCATTTATACATGCAGGTCTGTAGCTGCACCATGAAGTGTAGCGCCAAAAAAAGTGCATCAGCAAGTCCAGGCAATACTGCGTTTGGGCCAACTGAAGAAGTCTATCAGAGGAACATGTGTTTGCATATGGGGACGACACCGTCTTGTTCAGTGAAATGCAAATCCAGGTTTTGGTGTGTAGTTACTTTCCTTTGTTGTGCAGAGAATAATCGAGATTCATAAACATGGCAGTAGAATTTTGAACAGGGAGAAGAGAATTGGCAGTGAGCAATTTCTGGTTCCTGACCTTGAGTTTTGCTTGAGTAGAATAGAATGTTTGAAGGATATTTGTAATGTTTGTAATATCCAATAGAACCTTCAATTTGAAGGATATTTACACATTCAGACAATTTTGTGTATCTGAATACTTGTGGCTGACAATCAAAATATTGAATGGTTATGATGGTGGGATGTGTTAAAAAAAGTCATCACCTCAATGGACATTTGGTAAAATTTAAGTTCAAGTGAAAGTACATTGAATGTAAAAAAGAAGTCAGTACTGCTGTACTGCACCAGTTTTGCTGCTGAGATGTCTGAGATGTATGTCTGCTAGATGTCTACTGAATGATAGTGCATGCTTGAGTTGGTGGGGTATTACTGGTTCTGAAAACATTGTTCAGACGTTCAGAAGATGTATTTGGTTGTAATTTTGTGTGCGTATTAGATTGAGCGTTCATACATTATATGGCAGTGTAATGTATTGAATATTTTGTTAAAGTGTGTTTTTTGTTATTCGCTACAAGAAATACCATTTGAGAGGCAGTCAAGTCATACCGAAACTGTGTTAAACGTATTTTAAATTTGTAGTATTACAGCGATTCATGCAGTGGAATGCCATACGTCACCACATTCCTTGCTCAGTAGCAAAGGTGCTGCTGCAACAGTAGTTACAACAGTAGTTATTAAAAGCAATCACCCAGATATTCAACAGAGATTCTGCTTATAAAGAAGTGACTACCTCTAATTTGAACAATGGCTCAGATGGTGACTGATTATTATTATAATCATTTACTTTTTTTTTACATTTTAGCCAGCTACAGACCACATTAATTCAACTGTTTCGTTCTGTGAGCTTCAACTTTTGCGCAGTATTCCTGCATTTGTTTTTGGTGCGCTTCCTTTCTTCCTTCAATCCACTTTTTGGCTACTTCTCAGCTTGGGTTTTTCCTGGAAACCCTGGTATGCTCCAAGATTCTCCTTAAGAGGACCACATTCCTTGGTATCCTCATATACAATTCCCACTTTTTTGCAGAATTCTTTTCACCTTGGTGAAACCCTTGGTTTTCTTACTTAGAAAGTAGGCAAAGATCTGGTTGGTCAGTGTCTCTGGGTTCATTTGTATCATGTGAACATAGAAGGTAATCCTTCTTTTCTGGACTGTGTCTGTCTGTATATTTTCTGCTAGTGTGTACAGTTTGTGATTGTTATTTCGTTGACCCACCAGTATAAGGTGGATAGAAATGTAAAACTTGAAAAAAATCACATTTAAAACATAAATGAAGGTTTCAGTTCATTTTATTGAAAAACATTTACGGGCATTGCACAAATGCAATGCACAGAGAAGGGCATTGAAAATGCTTTAATAAATAAAAAAAAAATATGTATATTGTCACAGGACAAATGGCGCCAATCGTACACACTATCGTTTTTGAGGTCCTTAAAAGGACCGTTTGTCGAGGACGCTACATCATTTGCGTACGCCGCCCGAGCCGCGCTGTGATGTTCGGCGGCTGCGTCCGCTGTTCCGGGCGTACTGCTGTCCTCTTCTTTCAGCAGCGGTATGTAGAGCCCGCTGCTGTCCCAGTCGATTTCCATCACTGGCTCTCCTGTGCTCTCCATTCTTCCTTCTTCCTCTTCTTCCGGCTGTCTTCAAGGCGTCCGATGGAATGCGCGAAAAATTCTAGCGGCGCTCTTTTTATGCCCTGACAGGTCGTGTGCCATGAACCTATCAGAGTGCCGCTGGTCCCTGGTTGGCTCGCCTCGAGCACGTTAGATGGTCACGTCGAGGCCAATCATGCTGCTGCTGATCCTTGATTGGCTCGCCTCGCCTTCTCGTGTCACGTCTCGGCTGGCGCCGAGAGCAGATCTTCGCCTCGCTACGTCACAACTCCCCTGGGTCTTGAATGCTCTCCGGTGGCCAGCCCATTGTTCTTCTCCGGCGGGTTTGAGCCGTTGGCGGTGAACCTTGTATGGACGTCCGTCCTTCTCCACTGTGTAAATCTGGCCGCCGAGGGTTGCGGCAACACTAAAGGGACCTTCCCAGGCTGGCTCCCATCCAGGGTACCTCCGTCCTTTGGCTGGTCCGGCGTGGCTCTTGACGTACACCAACTGCCCTACGGCCAGTGTAGGATCCTGTGTCCTCCGTTCCGGATACCGCCGTTGCTGATACTTGGTCTGGTGTGACCTGGCTGCCTCTTCTCGTTCCTCAATTGGCCGGACGTCCTGTTCTGCGTGTGGCCGACTCCAGTCGCCTGGTCGGCGTAGGTCTCTGCCCAGCAGAAGCTCACTCGGTGTCACTCCAGTGGCGGCGTTTGCACGATTCCGCAGCGAGAACAGAACCGCCGGCAACCGCTTGTCCCAGTCGCCATGGTCCTTGCAGTCATGGAGCTGGATCCGCAGCGCCTTCTTGATCTCGCCATTGCGCCGCTCGGTCGGGTTCGCCCTGGGATGGTAGTTGGCTGTAGTCCACGGTCGTATGTGCAGCTTGTCGCACATCTGCTTCCACTTGTGGCCCATGAGCGGCTTCCCGTTGTCGGTGAGTAACGCCTCTGGGTATCCCCGAGGGAACACTTCTTCCTCCAGGTAGCGGATAATGGTGTCGGCGTCCGCCTTGCGCACGGCCTTTGCTTCCACCCATCTCGACATCATATCCGTGACCACTACGATGTACCGGTTGCCAGCTCGAGTCAGCGGATATGGTCCCATGACGTCCAGGGCGACAGTATTCCAACATCTCCTGGGTCGGTGAGGTCGCTGTTGGTCCTGTTCGGGATTTGCGCCGCGCTTGTGTAGGGCGCATATTCTGCAACTCCGGACGTATCTGCGGACATCAATGGTTAGGCCGGTCCAGACGAAGTTCTTGCCGATGGCCCGAAACGTTTCTTCGGCTCCCGGATGACCGGCTTCAGGGGAGTCGTGGAAGTGCCTGATGACCTCCATGCGGACACTCGGCGGCACGTACAATCCTGGTTCTTGGTTGCGTCTGTCCTTCCAAACCAAGCCGTTGTCCACCCGGTATCCTCTCGCTGTAGCCGCTGCAGGGTCGTTTCTCCACGCTTGGCACTCCTGGTCGCCTTCTTGCGCCTCCTGCACTGCCTGATGGATGCCGACAGCTGTGATTTCTTGTAGTCTCGGTGCAGCTGCCGCAACACTGCGAAGTGGCCTCTCTTCAGGCTGCATCCGTGGTTCTTCTTGGACACCGGCAGTATCTTCAAGCCCAGGTTCCCTCGAGAGGAAGTCCGGCAACTCGTTCTCCTTGCCCGGGCAGTGGACGACGGTGAATTTGAAGCTCTGTATCAGTAGAGCCCAGCGAGCGTACTTCGTCTTCTGCCCTGTCGCCTGCTTCAGCCAAGTTAGCGCCTTGTTGTCGGTCCTTAGGGTGAAATGGCGATCCTCCAAGTATGGCCGGTATTTCTTGATGGCCCAGACGACTGCCAAACACTCCAGTTCGTTGGAGTGGTAGTTCTTCTCCGCCTCGTGGAGCTTGGCACTGGCGTATGAGATGATACGCCTCTCTCCGGCTTCGGTGCATTGATAAAGCACCGCTCCAAGTCCCTTTTGGCTGGCGTCGGTCTGCAGAAACATCGGCAAGTCTCGATCCGGTCGTGAGAGTTTTAACGGCTGCCGGAAAGCGGCCTTAACCTCTTCGAAGGCTCGCTGAGTTGTGTCGTCCCAATGGCACTTTCTTGTCCGCAGCAGGTCCGTTAACGGTTCCGAAATCATGGCGAAGCAGGGGATATACTCTCGCAGCCAGTTGCAGGTTCCCAGGAAGCGTTGCAGCTCTTTCTTGTTGCTGGGGGCCGGCTGGTCTTCAATCGCTCTGAGATGTTGCTGCTGCGGGAGGTTGCCGTCTGGAGTAATCTCGTGGCCCAGAAAGGCGACTTCTTCCCGGCCGAAGTGACACTTGTTGAGCGAGCAGGTCAGCTGGTGCATCTGCAGCCTTTCCAAGACTTGATCCAGGTGTCGCAGGTGCGTTTCCCAGTCGGGGGAGTAGACAATGATGTCGTCCAGATAGACGAGGCAGCACTCCCGTAATAGTCCCGTGAGAACATCCTGCATCAGCCGTTGGAAGGTGCTAGGCGCGTTCTTCAGCCCAAAGCACATCACCCGGAACTGGTAGCGACCTCCGTCGGGCACCGAGAATGCTGTGTACTTCTTTGCTTCTTCCTCCAGCGGGATTTGCCAGTAGCCGCTCTTCAGATCTAGGGTCGAGAAGACTTGGGCCCCGCTGAGGTCCTTGATTGTTTCGTATATCAGCGGCAGTGGTGAGTCCACATCCTCGGTCTGATCGTTCAGCCTCCGGAAGTCTACGCAGAACCGGGGTGTGCTGTCCTTCTTCTTCACAATCACCACCGGAGAGCTGTATGGCGAGGTGGCCGGTTCAATGATACGCTGCCTCAGCATCTCTTCTACCTGTTCCCGGATGGTGCGTTTCTTCTCGTCGGAGTACCGGTACATTGGGAGCCGGAATGGCTGGCTACCTTCTTTCAGCCGGATCTCGTGCTTGGCCGCAGATGTAGTGCGGAGCGGGCCACGGGAGAACAAACTGCGATGACGGTGTAACATTTCCAGAAGCCGTTTATGGTGTTGGCCACCTGCTGACGTTTGAAGGCTAGCTTCGTCAATGTCCTCTTCCTCGGGCTCCGCGCGGTCATTCCAGAAGACCGTGTGTCGGTTCTCGCTGCCAATGTGAAGGCAGCCCCGTCGGTAGTCCACAACTGCTTGGTTGGCCGTGAGCCATTGGTGGCCCAATAAAACTTCTTCTTGTAGTCCGGGCACTTCTAGCAGACTGGTGGTGGTCGCGAGACTTCCAATTATAATGTCTGCGACGACGACGGCCGTTGAGTGACATTGCTGACCGTGTAGCGCTAGCTGGACAACTCAGGGATCCGTCTTCCTTCCTCCGGGCAGCAGACCGGCTCGTACGAAGTCGTAGTTTGCGGCGGAGTCCAAGGCTGCGGTCAGTTTTCGGCCGGCGATCTCTATTGGAATGCGCGGTATGTCTGCACCTAGTTGGTTCACGCGCCCCGGTGGGCTATTTACCGGGGCGCTTGGTCGTTTCCCTGCCGGTTCTTCACAGGGCAGTCCCGATGGAAGTGTCTTCCCGGGCAGTAGCGGCACTTGGGCGTTAGGCTGTTCAATCTTTGTTCCTCTTTCGTGCTTGAGGCCGATCGACACTGCTTCGACTCCCCTACTCGATCCAGGGAGTTTTCAGCAGAGTCATGCCGACCTCGCGCACGACTATCTTGATCCAAGTCCGCCTCGATGCTCATTGCCCGTTGTAAAAGTTCCTCTAAAGTCGTAGGCGGCAGGAACCTCAGCGCGGGTCGAAGGCGTGGCTGCAGCTGTTGTGTAAGCATGGCTATGCTCGTCCTCTCGTCACCTCCGGGGTACAGACGGCGAAACAGCTTGATTTTTCTCAGGATGAAGATTTCCGCCGATTCCTGCCGCTGCGTTTGTCCGTACAGCTCGGCCAGCAGCTCTGCGTCGCGTTGCATCCCGCAGAAGTGATGCCGGAAGCGGTCGCAGAACTCGGGCCAATTTATCTGCAATCCCGTGTATCTCTCTGCCCACGTGGCAGCTTCTCCTCGGAGCTGCCGCACTGCGTAATCTGCCCACTGTTCAGGTGGGACTCTGTAGTCCCGCAGCTGTCGCTCTAGCTGTTGAAGATATCGTTCTGGATCCTCGTACTTGAGGCCATGGTATGTAGCGGTGATCACCGGTGGCAACGTGCACCTCAGAGCTGCGGCGAATTGCGCAAAGCCTTGCTCTACCTCGAACCCGGTGTCCCGCTGGGTGTAGCTGTTGGGCGCCATGTTGTTTTGTGTGCCGGCTGGTAGTTCTCTGGCGTGGCTGGATCCTGCATCCGCAAGATGATCGTCGCCCCACGTTGGGCGCCACTTGTCACAGGACAAATGGCGCCAATCGTACACACTATCGTTTTTGAGGTCCTTAAAAGGACTGTTTGTCGAGGACGCTACATCATTTGCGTACGCCGCCCGAGCCGCGCTGTGATGTTCGGCGGCTGCGTCCGCTGTTCCGGGCGTACTGCTGTCCTCTTCTTTCAGCAGCGGTATGTAGAGCCCGCTGCTGTCCCAGTCGATTTCCATCACTGGCTCTCCTGTGCTCTCCATTCTTCCTTCTTCCGGCTGTCTTCAAGGCGTCCGATGGAATGCGCCAAAAATTCTAGCGGCGCTCTTTTTATGCCCTGACAGGTCGTGTGCCATGAACCTATCAGAGTGCCGCTGGTCCCTGGTTGGCTCGCCTCGAGCACGTTAGATGGTCACGTCGAGGCCAATCATGCTGCTGCTGATCCTTGATTGGCTCGCCTCGCCTTCTCGTGTCACGTCTCGGCTGGCGCCGAGAGCAGATCTTCGCCTCGCTACGTCACAATATATATTTATTTTCATTCACCAATCAATGAATTCATTCTTCATTTACCAATGTACAGATTATATAAGTTAAATGTAGTCACATTTCATAAGCGAAGTTTTATATGTGTACTACGTTATTGACAACAAAGAAGTAGTTTCTATGGAAACTCACCGGTTCCCATTTTTGATAACGTACCAGCGATCGGCCGCAAATGTGCGACACATCCTTATAAACATTTTCAATGTTAAAACTAGCTTACAGTAATTATTGTAATAGAAAAATGTAAAATTTGAAACTGCTTGTACTATTTTATAATAAAGTACTTCGTAGCAGGTACAATGCGTGTGTGTTCCTTCGTTCAAAAGAAAAGAAAATTACAAATTGGTTTGCGGGCATGTTAAATCTTATCGATGGGCGCAGGGTTGCCACCGCTGATTTATACTCTTTCCAGTATTATTTCGTCCACTCTGTTTTTACAGTTTAGTAATTTGAAGTTGTATAGTTAAGTTCAAGTGTAATTGGAGGTGATAACAATGATAACTCGCAATTACCCTGACTTGTTCGGTGTGTCTTATAATTAAATAATAGTGCATGTTTATTTGCAGCCATTTTCAAGTGAAGAGGTGGAGAATGTAAGGGTGGTGGTTCGTGTGAGACCACTCAGTGACAAAGAACAAGAGGCCGGTTACCGTAAAGTGACCAGTGTCAACCCACTCACTGGTACCATATATGTGACACATTCGGCTCAAGAACCGCCAAAGACATTTACCTTTGACATTGTGTTTGATATCGATTCCAAACAGGTATGTTGTATCAAACAATTTACAACTGCTACAATAACAATTGATTTTGTTATTTAAACTCTGTTATAAGTTATGATTTATTACAAGTATTTGTGTACTATCATAGACAGTGAATAATTGATTTGTATTCTACACGTACAAGTAAGCTCCCTGAGCTCTAAAATTCACTCAGTATGTGAGTAAAATTTTTAAAAACTTCATTTTTTAAAGCTGTAAGTAAAGTTCTTCACTTGGATGATTCTCAGCATTAGCCAAAAAACACCATGAGGAGGTGACTTTACATGGTTAATGGAGAATTTGTTGTACCTTAGAAATTGAAAAAAGTAAAACCATTGTGATAACCCTTACTAATCCACTATTTATTTTTATTTTTTATAAAATAACAATTGTAAAGCAGACAATCATGATTACTTTTTGATTATTTTCTAATAAATATTAAAAATTAATTTGTGGCTTGATTCATTTTGTAATCCGATAGGCTGAGCAGTAAGCTATTGTAACGTTACATAACCCATGCCCAAATATGATAAATAAATAAATATGATAATATAATCACCAGAGAAAAAACCAGTAATCACCCATTTTAAAAGTCAGAAATGGGGATTATGTATCAAACTATGAGAACCTTTGTACTCTAAAACACTGTAAACATTGTGAACAATACTAAGTGTAACCATAAAAGTGCAGTGTACAAAGTGGAACATAGAATGATCAGTGAAAGTGTCTAACATTTAAAAAGAGCTTTTCACAAATTTGTGTTGCAGATGAAAGAAGCAGTATGATAGCAATAAACTGTATTACTGTTAACAAGTTGTTGTAATTTTGTATTGTGTAGGCCACAAAGGCATTAGAATTAGAATTAATATTTTTGTTTACCATAATTATTTTGTTTAGATGTAAAATAATCCAGGGTTATATATAAAATAATAATAATGGCCAAATAATAATATTTTAGAGAGATGGCATCTAAAAAGTAGTGTAGAGTAAGGATACCTTAAATGAATTATAAGTCATAAATAAACCAAAATAACAGGAATTAAATTATAAAATACCAGTAGACAAGTTTAAGTAAAGATATAAAGAAAAACCGTAAATAAATTAAATTTGATTATAGTTAAAATTTGTAAAGGAGTATTTTTAAAGGCAAGAAAGGAAATAATAATGTTATATACTAGCCTATTTACCTAAAACGGTACAAAGGGTAGCCAATAAAAAACCATCAACTTCTTGGTTACTAGGAGTAACTAACTAACAAGAAATTGATTGATTGTTAAAATGGTATTCAATGTGATAAGTTGAAACAAATGTAATGTCCTGTAAAAAAGAAAAGTATAACTACTATTCGGAACTAACCATTACAAAATTAATAAATTTAATGAGTGATATCCATTACATTCTAGACATCCTTGGAACAGAATAATTCACGCCAGCAAATTGATGGAAATTGTAAACTCAGCTATCCACTTTCGAACCTAGTCTACAGAAATTCAACATCGTTGGGTGAGATCGTTTCATTTTAAAATTTAACTAAATTACACCTCAACTATAAATCTAGAACACTAGAAACAGCACCATCTCTTTAAATTCATCTGAAAACAAGGTGAACGTAAACTTTATTTTAATTAACCAAAAAACAGCAAAACGTGGTCTTGTTAATAACATTCCGGCAGCCATTACTCTTAATGTTCGTTTTTGTCAGTGAAGAAACGTAGCCTGCGCTCTAGTGGTCCAAAAATCAACTGAATGATACATATTATACAAATTTTAAAATAATTTTATGTAAAGTTTGATACTGACCCATATGCATTTCTGACTTCCTCAAAGTTCAAAGAACCTTAAATAACCCTGGGAAATTAATTACTTATTTCTTTCTCTTTATTAAAACTGTAATAAAAAATATTTGTTATGTGATATATGTTCGTAAACTTAAGATCGAAGTAACTCTGTGATTTATGAAGTAATCGATTGTCAGTTCATGTTTTGGGAGACTATAATGTCCCGTAAATATTAAATAAATTCAAGGAATGCCTTGCGTTTAAATACATTCCAACTGTGTATTATTTCTAGTAGACGGTAGTTGGTTACAGGTAATAAGAAAATCGAGAACAGAAAGGGTATCAGTCTGGACATCAAGAAAATATTACGTACTATTTGAAGTCATTTAACCTCAAATGGGTTCGTAAAAGGAGAAAACAGCTGATGCCACGAGCAGAAAAAATTTGAATTACCCGATTGTATACAAAGAGAGTAATTCTCTTTGACTCTCTTTACTCTCTCTCCTACCTATTTCCAAACAACGGTATTGATTTAATACAAACAAATTTAAGAAAATCATTCAATATTCTTTCATAATCACACACACACTCGATTTTGAAGGCATATAACACCAAAGATAACGAATAGAGACGCGATAAGCGGACGGTCCATAGAAGAAGTATAGGAGGGAGACGTTATACTATAATGGACACTGCAGGATTTTAAGTGTTTTGTCATATTTATAGCATTGAGAGGTAGATCAATGTAACTGGTTTTAAATAATAACATTAATAAATAAACTGATATTTTTTTTAACCAATAACATTAAAATTGAGTGTAATTAGAAATGCTTTGTCTTAGTTGCTTTCAAGTTTACGTTGGGTTTCTTGATGACACATGCCACTTTCACTTTATAAGTTTAAGGATAAAGATGGCATTATCACTTATATCATTGTCACAATTTTCAATCAACTCTGGATATCTAGACTATTGGTTCCTGTGTGGGAAGACGTCTTACACAAAAATAAATTTAAGTATAGTCTACACAAATGTTAACACTTATCAAGTGATTAATGAATGTAATTTTTAAAGTTTATTTATTAGTATAATAGCATGGTAATTATAAATAATTGCTTCTTTGTTATTACAAAATAACAACAAACAATAAATTTTAGAATTTTATCTTGCCGGGCTGTAAGGCCGCGGTCTAAAGTTGTTGGCTGCAAATGTTTTGGCTGTACCTTTGAAGACCATCTTCAGTGCATAGAGTTGTAGCAAAAGGCTGTAACAGTGACCAAGTTATTGCAGTCAGTAACCATTGGTGATCGATTAACCTTTTGCTACAACTTTATGCACTGAAGATGGCCGTCGAAGGTACGGCCAAAACGTTTGCAGCCAACAACTTTAGACCACGGCCTTACAGCCTGGCAAGCCAAAATTCTAACATTGACACCAGTCGTGAAAGCCTCTGATATCAATTGAAACAGTAAGTTTATTAAGAATAAAACAAACAACTAACTCAAAAAAATAATACATTAATACAGAATGCCTGGTATGCATTGAAAACAAAGGTGTGTTTGTATCAGTGCTAATAATATGCAACAGTATTCATCACAGGCTACGGAAGGGGTGTCGTAAACATCATTGGTTAATACCAAATATGAACTCCTTGTTTGTTCCCATGTGTCAGTTTGAAAGTTACATTAAGTAGATTTTGATAAGCACAATTTGATTTTATGGATCAGACTATAAAAAATTTAACTTTTGGAAAAAATTATTATATCTATAATTATTGTGTAAAAACTTAAGGAACTCAAAAGGCACCATGACACAACATTTATATTCTTAGCGTAATACAATATAGAGTTTGTTTAATTACAGTTGGACGTTTACAATGAAACAGCAAGGCCAATTGTTGAGAAAGTGTTGGCAGGGTATAATGGCACGATACTGGCTTACGGACAAACGGGAACTGGCAAAACGTACACGATGGAAGGTATTCGGACAGAACCAGAACTTAAAGGAATCATACCAAATTCTTTTGCACATATATTTGGGCATATAGCTAAAGCTAATGAAGAGGTCAGGTGAGTAAGTTTGTTTAATTTTGTTTGTTGAAGACCATGGCCGGCTCTAGTAGAAGGCCGGAACATTAAACATGGCAACGTTGCGTCCGAGGCCTATAAGCATAATGTAATAAAACAGCTAAAAGTGAACATGTTATATTTTGATTTAATTTCGTCCAGTCCTGAGTAGCCCCTATTTATAGCTAAATCTAAATTATAGCTCTGTACTTAGTACTTAGTACTATACGTTTAAGCTGAAGAAATTAGTGAATTAGTGTTAGGCCTAATGATTTAATTTTGTTTGAATTATTGAATTCGTGTCATATGAATGAGTTAATTATTATATTTCTTAAATGATATAACAATATTGTACATAATAAACTTTTCATTTGCAAAAAGTAAAGAATTATAAAACTGCTGTTAACTGGTACTTAAAAATGGCGCAATTTAATTATTGAAATACTGAGAACTTACCGCTTATTAAGAAAATAATATTTAATAAACAATATACATACACAAGTCCCTTACCTTTATCGGGTCTCATAGTCTTCATGTGAACTCGTACTTATAAGTGATTTAGGGTTACTCTGTAATAATTACTCTCTCATAGCATTTGTTAATCCACATCAATTTTTATTTAACCTTTTTGTTTTTTTTACTCTTTTAAAATTATTGACTATTCAAATATTACTGTTTCTTTCAATTATTATTTTTTCTTTTAAAAATACTAAAACAACCATTTAGGCTACTTTAACGTGATAAATATTCTAACAACTAGTTTCAAACCCTAACAAAAATTAATTAAATTACGGTAAGACAACCCAGTTTGCTCACTCACACAGTCATCCAGTTTACAGACCCATTTAATTTAGAGAGCTCTTTATTTTTCTTGTTAATTTTCCCCATTTTTAAAAAGGTTATATATTCTACGTTTACTTGGTTGTGAAAATTATGGCCGACCACCTGCTTACTGTTTTCAAAATTTAGTCACTGGTTTCCGAATGTAGTCCTTAATTCTGATTTTGATATCACTGTTGATTAATAAAGTTCCACATTTTTCACCACTTTATTTTATACTTAAAGACACATTTTTTAAGTTTTAGTGAATTTTTTTGGCTCGCAAGCCTGTTACGTTCAACCGGCCGCAGCCGCAGCTACGTAACAACAGACTTTGAACTATTTTCTCATTTTTATATGCGGGTGAGATGAAAACGGTGCCCAGCCGGCGGACGCACACCACTGCTTGCGTCCATTGCCTTGAGATGTTATTTGCCGACTTCCTTTGTTCTCTGCACACTTAGGCGAGAAGGAATTCATACCTACGTGTCGTTTTTGTGGGAACGTTGGCCGACAGTGCGCTCTCTTTGTGTGTGAAATCGCACCCTAGTTGCTAACTTCACATTCCTTTACCAAGTCACATCCGTCTCGAAGCTATATCCCGTTCACCAAATATACTTGGGCGAAATAAAATTGACAAGATTCAATGTACAAATCCCCATCGGTTTGTACCGTTACAATACATAAATTAAGAGTTCGTCTAGTTGGTCTCAAAATATCAGCTGGTTCCAGTGTTCCCACGTTTAATGTTCCGGCCTTCTACTAGAGCCGGCCATGAGAAGACTATAATTAGAGCTACCTGCATTAGTTTTTGTCAGAGCTATAAAAGGAAACATAGCATGCACTGTCCATGTTAGAAATTGGCCCTAGTCATGTTAGATCAGTGATAGTGATAGGTCATAAACAGACAGAGTTTGTGAGTAATTTTAATTGTCCTATATAAACACAGGTTTTAATTATTTCATGGGTCATTTAATTATTCTTATCAGTTTGTGTTTTCTGAGATACACTATTGACGTTTGTAACATATTATTCTTAGTACTTGTAAAAAGTTATGGACACCTTTTTTTTTAAATTGTCAATAAATTAGCTACAAAATTTAATTTTTAGTATTCAGGTAAAAAAACTAAGGCAATAATTTTGTAATATCAAGTATTGTATCTTGTGACAGATCCAAGATGCAGAACCTGAACATGTGCTTCCATTTCAACGTCCCTCTCCATTGCTTTGTAAGAGATTCCTCTCATGATATCTTTAATAATTGTAATCTTCCATCTTTTCACTATTTCTCTTCACGTCTGTTAAATTCTGTTTATCGTTCTCTTCTATTATATTCCGAGTAAGGCAATTCTTTCTTGACATTATATCTTAACCAGTTGGCTTTCCTTTTCATAATTGACCCTTCTTTAACACGTTCTCTGTCATGTTGGTCAAAATAAATGAAAATAGGTTCGTGCTATCACGCCACATTGGTCATTATGACCAAAGAATTGGCCTTACATATTTTGTCATCTGTCATGCCGGCAGTCACACATATAGCGTTGCCACTCATAACGGGTGACCAACAAGATATGCATGGTTGAATGCACATAAAAACTTAAAATTTTGTTGTCAATATTTGATTTTTCAATTTTATAAATTTTTCAATATTTTCTATTTTTTTTTATATTTTTATTGGGGGAAAACAATAGTTAACTACAAACATTAGTTTAACAGTAAAAAATGCGCAGACAGCTCACACAGCAGATAACTTGTTGACTTGGGGGAAAAAAAAACCACTTACAGAGCGTGTGTTGTGAATGCTGAAGTTTACCCTCCTTCCAGCTTCTTTCAGAGAAACACAGCAGTTACATCTGTATATGTCACAATATGCCACTGACTGAATAATGTTAAGCTATTACTCTACCACATTTTAAATTTATAGTAAATTTCATTTCTTACCTAATATAGCCAGGAATCCGTCACACGAACCTGTGAATGTTGAGCGTGACTTAGGGTTCAAGTATTTCAATAACTACTCTCATTTCCAATGTTAATAATCTCTGTTTATTATTAGATTGCAAGGTTCATTTTAATATTCTTTTAAAATTTACTTATTTTTCATATTCTCAAAGTACTACGATTTCTCTGAATTATTTTTCTTCCAAAATTATAAGAAGATTCTTTCGGCTACTGTTACATGGCCGACATTCTAGTAATAAATGTAAGTAAAACCTTAACCTAAATAACTAATTAAATTATGAAAAGCAACCCAGCTTGCTCACTCACACTCAGACATACGTAAATAATTTCCCCAAAATATAGCGCTCTTTATTTTGACATATTTTGTGATTGGTTTTTATGTGATAAATAGTTACTCATTCGGCATCTCCTCCAACCACGCGTCGCACTTTGTTGATCTAGTTTGTCCACATTATTGGTCACCCCGCACTTTTAATTATTAAATTTGATGTTATATGTTTCCTTCCGTTTTGTCTCACTTCAAGTTACACTTTCAACTGATACTTTTTACCACATTTTTTAAATTTTGGAAAGGTTCTCGACTCTAGTCTTGGTGTACGCCTGGCCAGACGTATGTTGTATAGTCGACTGAGGCAGCAAGCTGCCGGGGTGACGCGCTTCGTTCTTTGTATGTAAATCACCACGTGGATGCTAACCGGATGTCTTTTCCATAACTCGTTCTCTCATTGGCTTAAAAGGTACCACGTCACACGATAATTAGTTATTTTTCAGTTTCCTTTCTGGGAGCGAGTCTAGCTAATGTATCACAGTCCAGAGGCTCACTAAAAATGTTGTGCTTTGTACCAACTATAACATCTTAACTTGCGTTATAACATAGGGAACCTGTATTAATTGGTTCTGCCAATTATACAGGCTGCCTTCGTTGTAACAAGCTGAAAATTAATCAAATCACTAAAACAATTAATATTCAAGGAACTTGGGGGGGGGGGTAGTCTGCTGATTTATGCACTCAATTTAGTATTGTACTAAAGATGACATCTCTTTATTTATGTCTATTTGATTATACATAACATATCAACTTTTAACTTACAGTGAAAATTGTAATGGGTTTTCTACATTAAGATTTATAATACAGTTAGCGCTTTTTACCTCGGATCCGAGTTTCTATGTATTACTTAGGAATTTAAAGTTTACTCTACTCCATTAATGAATTACTTTATTACTCTTTATACCATTTGAGGAATGGTTTCATTTAGTAGTGCAATGTTCCAACGCTACATCACACTTGTTTCTTTACAACTTAAGGTTACTGAAGTTACTTGTTACAACATTTATTCTTAAACTTTAGAGATTGTCATTTTAAAGTCTTTTAGTTTACAATTACTTCTATTTCAAAAGATACATATCCACGGAAGACAAGCCTCCGCGTCACCTCTTAGTTAAGGGTTTTAGTCCTAGTCCTCCACGCGTGATTCTTCGGTCCTCTCTCTGTAGTGGGTTGTCATCGTGGTAGTCTTTCTGGTGAAGGTCCTCGGACTCAACTAATGTTGATTCGGATGTTACGGTGTCATGAAGTCGTGCGGTTTCTTGGTGGTATTGTAAATACAGTTGAGGTCTTCGTCTTCACATTTTACAGTTATGCACATCACATTTGGTAATAGTACGGTTGTATCTGAATTTACATATACAACACTGAAATAACTTTAACTATATTTCTTACTGGGAGATGTCACCTTACGCACTTAATTTTCTACATTACTTTTTTCTGTTACACACTACATTCTTGTTGTATAAAACTCTTCACACGGTTATTTGAAACTAATAACCACATTTAACAAAAAGTACATATTTTGTACAGCGCTCTGCTTTGAGCTGCTTACTGGTTGAACGACGCATCATCTCTGCACTGCAACTATGTAGGAAGGGTCAGTTAATCGCGCGGAGGTTACGCGTCGCAGCGAAATAGTTCCACATTTCTCCTTTATTTAAATGGTTAAAGTTTGACTTTTTAATTATTCAGAGATATTCTTAATTACAAACATTATCAAAGTACACTACTGTGGTCTTGTTTAATTATTTAAATAATGTCAAATTTACAAGTATTATTAGTTTGTTTAGGGGTCGGAATTCAAGTTAATTCCGGTTAGCGCATGTCTATGCAGGGTTAGTTAACAAGGTTTACCCTATCTGTACACTCGTATTCCTTTTTATTTTATTATTAAAACTCTTTATTAAATATTATTATAATTTTATGATAGCGATAAAATTTAGTTTAAATGTGCGATTTTATTAAAATTTAAAATTTCTCAGCCTTTACATTACCTATTTATTAATTATGTAACAGTACCAAAAATATGGTAGTTACATAATATAAACGAATGTAACGTCAAGTATGAGAAAAACATGGGAATATATCTAGATAAACAAAGCTAAGTGTATATAAGTGTGTATCTACAAAAATATTAATAAAAAATCCAACAATGAAGAAGAGAATACGAATATATCAACATTAGTTACAAAATGAAGAAAGAAAATGCCACAAGCCCAAAACAAAAATGTCAGTAAATAGACCCAATAGGATCCTACAGTGAGGGGAATCAACGAAACAAGGACCAACAAGCTCCAACAACAATGGAGATAAATAAAAAGAGCAACTACGATGAAAATATGGAATAAAGAAGAAAGAAGAAGATGGACAGAAGATATAAGGACTCAATATAAACCAAATGTACTAAAAACAGTGTAAGTGACAAAAGAAATGATTATAAGTGTGACAAGAAAACCAGTGTGAAACATTTAAGGAAACACAAACAATTACAGTGTGTACTTAATACAAATGTGAAACCTGTGAATAACTAACTATTTCAACTGAATAAACCACACAAACAATTGCAGTGATGAAGTTTACAGTGTGAAAAAACATGTTAATTTCATGATGAAGCAACAAAAATTAAAAATAGTCAAATAAACACAAACAATGAGTGTGACTGATTTAATAGAGTTGTAACCAACACACATAATCATAAGACCACCAGATTAGAACAAAATAGAACAATGATGTTATTGTTCATAAAGAACTGACAACAAGTAAAAGACATTTGTTGAGTATCAAACATAACAGGAATTAAATTCCACCATTGACCAGAAAAACATTGTAAATAGTACAAGAAAGATTTGTGTTAGTGTTTAAGAAGGAATTGTATAAACATGTATAACAAAATAGTTAAAGTATTATGTTAATATACCGTAGTGAAGTCAGTTTAGTAGTAGAAAAATACTGCACTAAAACAGATGGTACATTGTTACTCAACCCACAAGGAAGAAACCTATTACAACAGAAAATGATGCATATTAGTATAAATATCTGATCATCAAATATGTTATCAAATGAGAATTTATTATAAGTAATAATAATAAATATTAAGAAACAATGTAATATAATCCAAAGCAATGTAAATACAACAAGTCAAACATAATGACACAGGGAATAACAGAAATGAGAAAAGTATACCAGTTTAGTTAAGAAAAATACAGTATCAAAACCAATGTAAATGTTTATAAGAGTATTACCAGTAGTGAGATAAATATCTGATAATACATTGAGAACAGATTTTGAACATGATAAGAACAGTATTATAACTAAATTATTGTAAACCAATTAACCATGTACATATGACCAGATGTAAGCTAAACCATTGTATAGCTAGTTAGTTAAGAAAAATACTGTATCAAATATTGAGCACAGATTGTTACAATTATTACCAATAGCAAGAGGAAATCCCAAAGCTACTATGAGAACAGATAATGACCACAAAAGCAGTCATATTATATACAAACATTTGAAAACCAAATGACCATTATAAGGAAAACCAAATGTAAACAAACAATGACCAACCAGTTATTTATGAAAAATATAGCATATGAACTTATGTAAAAGTAATTGGAAACATTACCAAAAGTTAGAATGATATCTAATGCTACTTTGGGAATCCAAACCAAATAGGACAATAACAATTTAGTTGTTGTATTAGAAAAAATAAATGACTATTATGACATGACACAACCTGAACAGAGCCATTACTGAATGATTAGGAAGTTCTGAGCTCATTAAAAGGTAACCATTATATTTAATAGATTAGATACTATGTATGTACACAAATTACAATCATTAAATGATATGATTTATATGAAGAGATTAAAAAGTAAGACGAAAAATTGTATAAGAACCATATGAGAGGTTTGAACTTATGTAAATATTAAATTAACCACAGTCATACATAAATATTATAGTGGAAAATTGTATAAATAAACATTACTAGTAATATTAGATAGTAATATAATCATTTGAGATAAGAAAAATTAGTTATAAGCAGATTTATAAAAAATCTAACATGGACGCTTAATGACGCCATAGCGAGATTTGTGTAGGAAACAGTTTTTCCCAAATTGTAAATTAAACCGACTGAAATACAGACTCAAAGTGTTTAGATAAGAAGTGTTTTATTATATTTAACTAAAATCTGGTGTAACGAACTTTTAAAAATAAGATGCACCAGAAATAAATAATAAAATCGTTATTGTAATAGTAATAATGAACGAAAAATAAGCGTTTTTGGACTTATTTTAACAAGCAAAACGCCCTGAATTCATTGATATCAACTAATTAACGATAGGACGTAAGATAAGAAAGTTATGATAGTTTTAAACTTTCCAGTTAAATTTTTGTACCAATGATGACGTAAAAATGTCTCCAACCCAAAATCAAGGCTTTCGGGTTAGAGAGTATAACGAACCCAGCCAATGGAATGAACGACTTTCAGCAGACGACTGAGAGACGTCTCAGAGGTACAGAACAGTCTACGAAAAACCACCAAATGTACAGGTCACGCCGCTCTAGTCAAGGAAGAAATAATTTATACTTTAAAACTGTGCGCGCCATGTTACGTCAGTACACAACATACGATTAACCTAAATACAACATTCATACATACGAGTGAAAAAGTGCGGAATTGTGTTAATTGAACAAGTAGGTCAGTGTATAATAACGACCATACTTGCGAGTGAAGTTTTAAATAGGAAACAGGGAGTACAGTTTTATTTAAACAATATTTAAACGAAATTAATAATTTTATGAATATCTGACTTTCGATACTACGCAAGTCGTACAATGCTGAGTGTCGAAAAAACAGTAATTAAATTATCAGAATTGAGAAAAGATTTAAATCGACATTATTAAAATATTTGAAAAATATTTTAATTAATTATAGTAATTTAAAATAGAATGTTTGAAAATAATTGTCAATGAATATGAGAGTATTTAGTCACTCGTTTGACTAAACGTATTTTTCTTGAATTTGTCTATGTTTTAAAATCTACTTTATTAATTTTCATACAATCGGAATAAATGTAATTCTGATAATCATATATTAAAAATCATTATGAATAATATGTTTAAATGTATAGTATAAGAAATATTAGCTAATAAGGAATACTTATCCTTGGTAACCACACCGGTTAATTCTAACCTCAGAAATTGTTGCGGTAACTTGATAATTTCAACATTACCGATCTGTTCTCAAGTAACATTCAAATCAAATAGAATTGCTAACAAGAGTTTTTTTTTGAGAAATTTTTCTCTTGTGAATAAATGATTTTAAAGCTAATTATTAAACGAACGTAATACATTTTAAATACTGTACAAGTCATACAGCTTGACAATAATACACTAGTATTAGAGATGCGTGCGCATACCCGCGTACGATAATTTCATAAACACCAGACATATGGTACCAATTTTTGATTTTTTATATTTGTTCAATTATTATTCACTATTGTTAATTCAATATAGTTATTTGTATTACATCTTGTAACTGGTATCATGTTACCTCAAAGAACCTAACGAAATATGGTAATTCTCTGAATCAAAGTAACATAACCTATGTAGTTAAATTATTGTACTAACAACAGGTCTACCAGCCTTGAGGAATTAGACAGAGTCTTATTGAATTTTATTGTAATCAGTAATTTAAAGGTTGTTAATTATTGTTTTTAATTGTCAAAGAGTTTATCACTTACCAAATTGTTAATAAACCTCCAATTTTATTACCACAAAAGGACTATCATTTCTAGAAAAAGTAAATTCATTTAATTTTTAATCAGTTCTGACACAGGTGGCGGAAGAATTTAAAAAGTTTTGGCATAATCCAGAATATTCATCAAATATTGCTTCATCTACTATTGTGTGTGATGATATATTAAATATTCAATCTGAATATTTTTTTTGTTGTATTTGAAGTGCATGTATTTCAGAAGGAACGTCACCGAACAGAATTGAAGCATTCAAGTGTGGTAAGTAAGTGAGATACACAACAAAGTGCGCGGATCATATTAATATAAAAAGGAGTGAACTCTTACTGCATACCCAATAGAAAACAATACATTAACACCAATAACCTCTACGATTACGATTACATATTTAGATAAACAACATTATAGTAGATACCGGTGCATGTCTACACCCACACGAACACACCAAACATCAATACAACTATACAACTATAATTATATACAGTATACTTGTAATTTTATATTACAAGTTGGCGCCCAACGGGGGGCTGAAGTGATTGAAGATTAAACACTACATAACTACATCCTAAATAAATACAAAGAACATCTTGTAATTTTATATTACAAGTTGGCGCCCAACGTTTGAGCACGAGTTAAGGGGAATTACACCATAACTAGTTACCCAATAATCCCAATTCGTGAAAAAGACAGCAGGTACATTACCAGGACAGCAAGATGTACACCGACAGGTTAAAGTCAAGATCAAAATCACGATCAACGTCAAGGAAGAGGGCGACCGAAAAGGAAAAGGAGACCAGAAGAGAAGAAAAAGAGGCCATGTCAACAGAAGACGTGGAAGAAGTTGTACTGGAAACAAAGGAAAAAACAAGTGAACCGGCGGAGGGGGTTCAGCAACCTATGGAGGAACCGGAAATAATATCTCAAGGAGTCCTACCGGAAGTAACACCACAAGAAATTCTACCGGAGGATGGACAACCCGAGAGACCGGTGCGAACTCAAGACAGGTACATCATTGAAATGTTGATGAGGATGGAGGAATCTATAAACAAGAAGATAGAAGAAGCCAGTCGATCCACCAAGGAAGACCTGAAGTCCACAGACCAGAAGGTGAACAAATCCATAGAATCAATGAAAGCGGACTTAGACCATAAAATCGAAGAAGCCAGTCTGTCCACAAACCAAAAAATAGAGGAAGGCCAGAAGGATAACCAGAGACATATAGAGTTGTTAAAAGAAGAATTTAATAACCAAATAAGTGAGACAAACAGAAGAATGGAAGAGGGTCAACGGAAAACCGAAGAATTATTGGAAAAAAGAATGGCCATCATGAAAGAAGATTTATCAGCAGAGTTGGGAGAGAAGATTGACCAAACTAATCAGAAAATTGATGGGATCAACGCCAAACTGAATCGAGATGTTGAGACCATCCAAGCCGATCACGAAAATATCTGGCAACAGATAAGTGTCAACAATAATAAAATGGAGGAGATCGCTAAGGAGACGGCAGAAATGGTTGAGAGAAGATTAAGAGAAAGCGTCGAAGAAATCGAGAAGCAAATGGCCATTCAACGACTGAAATTAATGTAGAAATATCGGAAGTGCGTAAAGAAGGAGAAGGTACCAGCCTAAGATTAATACAAACGGAATTGGACTTTAACCAACGTATTAATGAGGTGAAGAAAACTCACGATACCCAACTAGATACAATAACACAAGAACAAACAAGGATGAAGGCAGCACAGTCCACATTAAAGGATAAGTGTGAAGAAGTTGCTGGAAAAGTAGACGCAATCAAGCAACAGGTACACGATGATAAAACACAATCCACAGAGCGCCAACGGAGAGAATTGGACGACCTCCGGGACGAAATGCATCGTTTACAAACCATACCGAATTTCCTATCTGGTTTGAGTCATCTAGAAGGAAGAGATCAGATTGACTTCAGGACCTATTCGAAAAACCCTTTGGAGTTCCTAGAGAGAATGGAAGAAATCATACAACGGAATCGTGAGAGCAGATGGACTGTCATAAAAGGTATGTTAGACGAATCATTTAAGCACACGTTTGACAACTGGTGGACAGCGACCCGACACGAAGTGGTTAATTATGACACCTTCAAAACAGCATTCAAGCAAAAATATTGGTCGGAGGCCACTCAGAATATCATAAGGGACGATATAACCAACGGAAGGTTCGACGTAAATGGAAGGCAATCCATGACCACATACTTTTTAGGAAAGATTTGCCTGGCAAGGAATCTGGAACCGGCAATCCCAGAAGAATGCCTGGTCACGAAGTTGGCGTACCATTTCAATCAGGGTATATCACAGGGAAGACTCAATGCACAAATAAAAACAATCCAAGGAATGTGCGACCTACTTGAAAGCCACGAGAGGGAACGATACTATCAACGGAGTCGACAGGTACCAAGCCAGACATACGATCGAGGAGGGCCTGGTAACAATAACCCTACTATTCATAACAATGGCAATAACCAAGGAAG
Organism: Magicicada septendecula; assembly: GCA_034769895.1. Classification (NCBI taxonomy): domain Eukaryota; kingdom Metazoa; phylum Arthropoda; class Insecta; order Hemiptera; family Cicadidae; genus Magicicada; species Magicicada septendecula. Next base: position 889,127,736 of record CM068368.1, on the reverse strand, counting down.
GAATTTTCATAACCCCCCGAGAATCCAGAATCAACCCACACCGCGTCAGGACGGAGGTGGAAATAATATAAATAGAGGGAACCATAATAACCATCATCCTAATGGTTACCAACGAAATACGAATTACCAGAGAGGTAATCACTATTACAGACCGTATCAGAATCAGTCCCCGAATCACGAACCAAGACAAGGTAATGGTCATAATAATAACAATCAATTTCGAAGAGTCCATTATACCCATGCCAGTCGGGGTGGAAACCACAGAAATTATTATCAAGGAAGAAGGAGCTTCCCACACCAGCACCAGCATTCCAATAATAGCGACAGGGATGAAAGAGAGTCCGTATATCGGTCAAACGGAAGTGACAGCAGTGGAAGTCCCAGAGCAACCACACAAAATACAGAGGTATACCACAACGGACATGGACCGGGAAATCAGGAGCCAGTAGCTTCGACGTCTCAGGACCGACGCGAAAATGGTGACATGAATTTAAACACCAACCGGCAGTGAAAAACCCAAGATCACCCTCACTGAACCGGCCTATTGGGTCAGATGTTTTGGCAAAATCATCGAAGCATCGCAATGTGTATAATAACAACTACTTAAAAAATATAAGGAAAGATTTGATGGAAGAAAAGGAGAATACTATCGGCGATACAAGCAATAGTGAAATTGCATATATATCCGTTAAAGTAAACAACACCGATGCCACAGCCATGATTGACACTGGCGCAAACGTATCACTAATAGACAAGTTGGAACTGGACAGAATTCAATCGGAGAACAAAGCCACAATACCCACATTGCCAATTAGCAATATAATTCTCATCGGTGCTACCGGACGTCAGAATAAGACTATCCGACAGCAAGTACAATTAGATGTATCCAGCAATGGGAAGACAATACAGATGGTATTCCTAGTAGCCAGTGGGCTACCGTTCACTCTACTAATCGGGTGTGATATTTTAAGAAAATACACCGCAATCATCAATATGGATAATAATACAGTGAGGATGAAAACAGAAGAAATAGAGTGGACAGCCGATTTGACAGAATACAGGAAGGCACCCTCGGAGCATGTAATATACTACATCAGAGAAGGCTGTGAACACCAAGAAGGCGCCATCAACCAAGGGATACAAGACAGTCCAGAGGAAGCTTTGTGGTTGGAGAAAATCAATAGCATCCGAGAATTTAAAACCAGCCAGTATAGCCAAGAAGTAACTTGGAAACAACGGGAACGATTAATAGAAATATACTACCAGTATCGCCAAGTATTTTCAGATACACCTGGGAAGATCAAAAATTTCCAATGCGAACTGAAATTCAAAGACCATACAGAGTTCAAGAGGAAATCATATCCTATCGCCTTTTCACTAAAGGAAGCTGTAAGAGAGGAGATTCAGCGTTTAATAGAGAATGACATAATAGAGATAAGCAATTCACCATACACCAACCCTATTGTCGCTGTACCAAAAAAGAATGGTGCAGTACGAATTTGTTTAGATGCTCGTGAGCTTAACAAAACCATAATTAATGACAGGACATCGCCTGGAGAAATCGATGAAATATTAAAGAAATTTTATGGTACAAAATTTTACAGTATATGGGATACGGTATGTGGATATTGGCAGGTTGAGCTGCATCCGAACAGTAGAAAATATACTGCTTTTATCTTTGAAGGCCGAAACTACCATTTTAAAAGGCTACCATTTGGTTTAGTAAACTCAGTAGCAATATTCGTCAAATGCATGGATGAGATACTGGGCCATAACACACTACAGTTCACAACAGTTTATGTGGACGATCTCCTAATAGCCTCTAACAATTGGGAGGAACACTGTGACCGGGTGGCACAAGTACTGAAAAAATTGGAAGACAACCACATCACTTTAAAGCTAGATAAATCTCAACTAATTGCAAAGGAGGTGCAATTCTTGGGGTTTAACCTATCTGAATACGGAATTACACCATCCCAGGAGAAGATGGAGGCAATTCAACGTTTCCCCGCCCCGAAGAACAAAAAACAACTGCAATCGTTCCTCGGAATCTGCAATTATTATCGGAAATTTCAAAGTAATTATTCCGAATTGACAGCTCGATTCTCAGCACAGCTATCATCAAAAGAAAAATGGAAATGGGAAGCAGAGCAAGACTCTACATTTGAATTGATTAAAATAAAATTCCTAGAAACCGTTATGCTGCATCACCCCAATTTTAACAAACAGTTCTTCATGAATTGTGACGCTAGCGACCTAAGTCTTGGTTCTGTACTCTATCAAGAAGACCAAGAAGGGCATCATCAAGTGATTAGTTTCGCAAGCCGTACATTAAACAAGTGCGAACGTAACTACCATACCACAGAAAAAGAACTATTGAGTATAGTGTTTGCATGCGAAAAATTCAGAACATTTATTTTAGGATATACAGTAACAGTGAGGACAGATCACAAATCCATTTCATTTCTAAAAAACTGCAAATTAAAACATGGAAGACTGACAAGATGGACCCTTACACTTCAAGAATACAATATACAATGGGAGTACATACCCGGAAAAAACAACACAGCTGCAGACGTGTTGTCCCGGATAAACATTGACGCCCAAACATTTGAAGGAGAGAGGGAAACCATTGCAAGAGTATACCACTTATTGAAGAGTAAATCTGAACTCACTAATATATTATCTGACATCATCAATTATCAACAACAAGATCCTAAAATATCAATAATTATCAAAAAACTAGCCGACAATGATGCAAACATAAACCAGTATTACTGTACTCACAATCAGTTGGTATTCACCAAGCACAATAAAGGTGATGAGAGGTGGAAGGTAGTTATCCCCAAAGCCCTAGAAAAGGAATTGACCATAGACTACCACATACGTTATGGTCATATGGGCTCAGTGAAGGTCATAAAAGCTTTGCAAGAGCATGTGCATTTCAAGGACATGAGTAGGAAGGTCAGAGAATATGTCCAGAGCTGTAATATCTGTCAACTAGCAAAATGCAGCAACGAAAAGCGAGAAGGAGTCATGATACCGATCACATCAACTGCAAGACTAGAAAAAGTTTTCTTGGACATTTGTGGACCTTTTCCACGGAGTGGTGGGAGACACCAGTACAAATATATCATAATAATATTTGATCATTACACCAAATATACTAAGCTGTACCCACTCAATCGAGCGACAACCAGTAAAATATTAGAAATAGTCATGAATAAATATATACCCGAAGTGGGTAAACCGTCGATGATAATTACAGATCACGGAACGCAATTCCGAGGACGAAAGTGGCGGGAAACACTGATCCATCTGGGAGTCAAAACATACAAGACATCGGTGTATCACCCCAACAGCAACCCTGCTGAGAGAGTGTTGAGAGAAGTAGGAAGGATTTTAAGAACCTACTGTCACAGCCAGCAGAGGAAGTGGGAGGAGTATTTATCCCCAGCTGAAGACTTCCTAAATCTAGCCTACCACCAGTCAACTGACGAAACACCATACATGGCTATGTACGAGAAAAAACCACCCTGGGAGATCACAGAGATAATTAATTTTCCAATTAGTGCTGAAGTTAAATTTGACAAAACCCGATTCTATAATAATGCAGTGGAGAGAGCAAATAAATTAAGGCTCAAGTACAAAAAGTTACAGCCCAAAATCATCAAATATGAAGTGGGAGACCAAGTGCTTATCAAAAATCGAGAGCTCCCTAGCACTATTGAAGGAATTGCAAAGAAGCTATTACTGCTATATACCGGACCATATACTGTGACAAAAAACAATCTAAACAACACATATGAATTGCAGAACCCTATTACAAAGAAGATAAAAGGTACCTATAATCAAACCTCAATGAAAAAATATATTGAAAATTAAATTATTGGACCAAAGAGTGAAAAGATAGCGATAAGGATTATTTTATTATTGATAATGTGAAGGATGAAAATATTTGTTATGAAAAACGAAGGTATAATTATAAATATAACTGTTGACTATATCAAGATGAAAAATGAAAAGTGGCTATGAAGATTATTGTTATTTAAGAGTGGAAAATGAAAATATAATTATAAAAATAGATGTTGACTACAGAAAAAGGGATGTATTACTATTATGAAAATTATTATGTGTGTATTAAATGATAAGTAACTGTATAATTATGTATTGAACATTGAATATATTGTAATTTTATAATATGAGAAAACATACTTCAAAAGAATTAATGTAAAGGATTCAGAACATTGTGTTAATAATAAGAAAATAATCATAGAAGAGTATAAAAATACGAGAAAGACACATAACAACCATGGCATAAAATATTTCCAAGAGCCACGTCAACAAGTAAATATTAACATCTCACCCGTACTAATGAAAAAGAAGAGTATAAAAATACGAGATCGACAAATAACATCCTTGGCACATATAAATATTTCCAAGAGCCACGTCAACAAGTAAATAAGAACATCTTACCCGTACTATTAAAATGAACATACTAATGAAAAAGAAGAGTATAAAAATACGAGACTGACACACAAGATCTCTGGCACTACTACAATTCCAAGAGCCACGTCAACAAGTAATATTAACATCTTACCCGTACTAAAAAAAAAAAAAAAAAAATGCGAAGTTGGAAAAATGAAACCAAAATAAGGTATTAATGTAGACAAACCACCACACACAACCACATTGTTTATGATGTATATTAATAGCGAAGAAACCAATACCACATGGAATATAAATGCCAAATACAAACCATGAAGAAGAAGAAAAACAAATGTACTTATGAATTATATCTAGAAGAATGAAACCTGAGATGAAGAATATGATGAGACGACATTCAAAGTGAAAACAAAATGAAGAAATTGATCAAGAATATAAAGAATGAAAAGATAATATAATAACGAAGACAATCATGAGAGTATACCAGTGAGGAAGTGTAAAACAAACTATTCCTATAATATGTGAAGAATATAGTTAAGTTGAATCAAGAAAAGAGAGAATAACAATGTATAAACCGCAGATGCGTGAATTAATCCCAAGGATATTTATTATTTGTCGGAAGAACGACCACTATTATTATTTTTATGATTTAAAATGAATTGACTGAAGAGTAATGCCAGCAATCATTTATTATTATTGAAGGAGATGATTTGCCTCCATATTTTTTGAAATTAGTATGGCCAGTAGAGTTGAATAGCCAAAGTGAGCCACTCTAAACTGCCCCAGCTAAACTTATGTTAGGGAATTAAGGAACTAAATAAACAAGGGAGCTAATTACATAGAGAAGATAAATACGATTCAAATAGAAGAAAGTGAAGGGATATATGGAAAAAACATGTGAATCAACATGGAATGTACAACAATTGATGAATTCTTCAATGAAAAATATATTATAATAATTCAGAATTAATCAATTCTTATAGGAAGGCATATGTAACAGTACCAAAAATATGGTAGTTACATAATATAAACGAATGTAACGTCAAGTATGAGAAAAACATGGGAATATATCTAGATAAACAAAGCTAAGTGTATATAAGTGTGTATCTACAAAAATATTAATAAAAAATCCAACAATGAAGAAGAGAATACGAATATATCAACATTAGTTACAAAATGAAGAAAGAAAATGCCACAAGCCCAAAACAAAAATGTCAGTAAATAGACCCAATAGGATCCAACAGTGAGGGGAATCAACGAAACAAGGACCAACAAGCTCCAACAACAATGGAGATAAATAAAAAGAGCAACTACGATGAAAATATGGAATAAAGAAGAAAGAAGAAGGACCAAGAAGAGCACCAAGAAGAAGAAAGAAGATGGACAGAAGATATAAGGACTCAATATAAACCAAATGTACTAAAAACAGTGTAAGTGACAAAAGAAATGATTATAAGTGTGACAAGAAAACCAGTGTGAAACATTTAAGGAAACACAAACAATTACAGTGTGTACTTAATACATATGTGAAACCTGTGAATAACTAACTATTTCAACTGAATAAACCACACAAACAATTGCAGTGATGAAGTTTACAGTGTGAAAAAACATGTTAATTTCATGATGAAGCAACAAAAATTAAAAATAGTCAAATAAACACAAACAATGAGTGTGACTGATTTAATAGAGTTGTAACCAACACACATAATCATAAGACCACCAGATTAGAACAAAATAGAACAATGATGTTATTGTTCATAAAGAACTGACAACAAGTAAAAGACATTTGTTGAGTATCAAACAACAGGAATTAAATTCCACCATTGACCAGAAAAACATTGTAAATAGTACAAGAAAGATTTGTGTTAGTGTTTAAGAAGGAATTGTATAAACATGTATAACAAAATAGTTAAAGTATTATGTTAATATACCGTAGTGAAGTCAGTTTAGTAGTAGAAAAATACTGCACTAAAACAGATGGTACATTGTTACACAACCCACAAGGAAGAAACCTATTACAACAGAAAATGATACATATTAGTATAAATATCTGATCATCAAATATGTTATCAAATGAGAATTTATTATAAGTAATAATAATAAATATTAAGAAACAATGTAATATAATCCAAAGCAATGTAAATACAACAAGTCAAACATAATGACACAGGGAATAACAGAAATGAGAAAAGTATACCAGTTTAGTTAAGAAAAATACAGTATCAAAACCAATGTAAATGTTTATAAGAGTATTACCAGTAGTGAGATAAATATCTGATAATACATTGAGAACAGATTTTGAACATGATAAGAACAGTATTATAACTAAATTATTGTAAACCAATTAACCATGTACATATGACCAGATGTAAGCTAAACCATTGTATAGCTAGTTAGTTAAGAAAAATACTGTATCAAATATTGAGCACAGATTGTTACAATTATTACCAGTAGCAAGAGGAAATCCCAAAGCTACTATGAGAACAGATAATGACCACAAAAGCAGTCATATTATATACAAACATTTGAAAACCAAATGACCATTATAAGGAAAACCAAATGTAAACAAACAATGACCAACCAGTTATTTATGAAAAATATAGCATATGAACTTATGTAAAAGTAATTGGAAACATTACCAAAAGTTAGAATGATATCTAATGCTACTTTGGGAATCCAAACCAAATAGGACAATAACAATTTAGTTGTTGTATTAGAAAAAATAAATGACTATTATGACATGACACAACCTGAACAGAGCCATTACTGAATGATTAGGAAGTTCTGAGCTCATTAAAAGGTAACCATTATATTTAATAGATTAGATACTATGTATGTACACAAATTACAATCATTAAATGATATGATTTATATGAAGAGATTAAAAAGTAAGACGAAAAATTGTATAAGAACCATATGAGAGGTTTGAACTTATGTAAATATTAAATTAACCACAGTCATACATAAATATTATAGTGGAAAATTGTATAAATAAACATTACTAGTAATATTAGATAGTAATATAATCATTTGAGATAAGAAAAATTAGTTATAAGCAGATTTATAAAAAATCTAACATGGACGCTTAATGACGCCATAGCGAGATTTGTGTAGGAAACAGTTTTTCCCAAATTGTAAATTAAACCGACTGAGATACAGACTCAAAGTGTTTAGATAAGAAGTGTTTTATTATATTTAACTAAAATCTGGTGTAACGAACTTTTAAAAATAAGATGCACCAGAAATAAATAATAAAATCGTTATTGTAATAGTAATAATGAACGAAAAATAAGCGTTTTTGGACTTATTTTAACAAGCAAAACGCCCTGAATTCATTGATATCAACTAATTAACGATAGGACGTAAGATAAGAAAGTTATGATAGTTTTAAACTTTCCAGTTAAATTTTTGTACCAATGATGACGTAAAAATGTCTCCAACCCAAAATCAATTTTGGCAAAAAATTAAATATTTTAATAAAACGAAGGCTTTCGGGTTAGAGAGTATAACGAACCCAGCCAATGGAATGAATAACTTTCAGCAGACGACCGAGAGACGTCTCAGAGGTACAGAACAGTCTACGAAAAACCACCAAATGTACAGGTCACGCCGCTCTAGTCAAGGAAGAAATAATTTATACTTTAAAACTGTGCGCGCCATGTTACGTCAGTACACAACATACGATTAACCTAAATACAACATTCATACATACGAGTGAAAAAGTGCGGAATTGTGTTAATTGAACAAGTAGGTCAGTGTATAATAACGACCATACTTGCGAGTGAAGTTTTAAATAGGAAACAGGGAGTACAGTTTTATTTAAACAATATTTAAACGAAATTAATAATTTTATGAATATCTGACTTTCGATACTACGCAAGTCGTACAATGCTGAGTGTCGAAAAAACAGTAATTAAATTATCAGAATTGAGAAAAGATTTAAATCGACATTATTAAAATATTTGAAAAATGTTTTAATTAATTATAGTAATTTAAAATAGAATGTTTGAAAATAATTGTCAATGAATATGAGAGTATTTAGTCACTCGTTTGACTAAACGTATTTTTCTTAAATTTGTCTATGTTTTAAAATCTACTTTATTAATTTTCATACAATCGGAATAAATGTAATTCTGATAATCATATATTAAAAATCATTATGAATAATATGTTTAAATGTATAGTATAAGAAATATTAGCTAATAAGGAATACTTATCCTTGGTAACCACACCGGTTAATTCTAACCTCAGAAATTGTTGCGGTAACTTGATAATTTCAACATTACCGATCTGTTCTCAAGTAACATTCAAATCAAATAGAATTGCTAACAAGAGTTTTTTTTTGAGAAATTTTTCTCTTGTGAATAAATGATTTTAAAGCTAATTATTAAACGAACGTAATACATTTTAAATACTGTACAAGTCATACAGCTTGACAATAATACACTAGTATTAGAGATGCGTGCTCATACCCGCGTACGATAATTTCATAAACACCAGACATATGGTACCAATTTTTGATTTTTTATATTTGTTCAATTATTATTCACTATTGTTAATTCAATATAGTTATTTGTATTACATCTTGTAACTGGTATCATGTTACCTCAAAGAACCTAACGAAATATGGTAATTCTCTGAATCAAAGTAACATAACCTATGTAGTTAAATTATTGTACTAACAACAGGTCTACCAGCCTTGAGGAATTAGACAGAGTCTTATTGAATTTTATTGTAATCAGTAATTTAAAGGTTGTTAATTATTGTTTTTAATTGTCAAAGAGTTTATCACTTACCAAATTGTTAATAAACCTCCAATTTTATTACCACAAAAGGAGTATCATTTCTAGAAAAAGTAAATTCATTTAATTTTTAATCAGTTCTGACACAGGTGGCGGAAGAATTTAAAAAGTTTTGGCATAATCCAGAATATTCATCAAATATTGCTTCATCTACTATTGTGTGTGATGATATATTAAATATTCAATCTGAATATTTTTGTTGTTGTATTTGAAGTGCATGTATTTCAGAAGGAACGTCACCGAACAGAATTGAAGCATTCAAGTGTGGTAAGTAAGTGAGATACACAACAAAGTGCGCGGATCATATTAATATAAAAAGGAGTGAACTCTTACTGCATACCCAATAGAAAACAATACATTAACACCAATAACCTCTACGATTACGATTACATATTTAGATAAACAACATTATAGTAGATACCGGTGCGTGTCTACACCCACACGAACACACCAAACATCAATACAACTATAACAACTATAATTATACTAGAATCTTGTAATTTTATATTACAATTACTATATTTTTAATTAATGAAATCATCACATACTCCGCCGCTTAAAAACAGACTCCGGCTTATTTGGTCAGCAATGTACCGGGAGTATGCTTGGGGATTACCGTGTGAAATTTCTCTCACTCGTTTCTCTGTATAAAATTACGAGCTGCATAAGTCACTCTCGACTTGCTTATTCTTACTATCAATATATATATATATATATTGTAAAGTAACAAGTTTTACAGTACAAGTGTATAGATATGGTGATAATTAGTAGATTGAAATAATTGTGTATTATTATTATTATAGATTCGTAGATAGTACGATAATATTTTATAACTCTTCTTAGTGGATCTTCACTCACTTCTGCCTCGCGATGGAGTGCCAACTTGTAATAGAACTTTTACAAGTACAAGTATTTATGTTTATTGTGGTGTAGTTGTGTGAGTGCAGATACGCACCGGTATCTACGATAATGTTGTTTTTTATAAAAATGTCGTAATTGTAACTATTATGGTTATTAGTGTGATTGTATTGTTTTTAATGGGTGCGTTTTAATAGTCCACTTCTTTGATTTAAAATGGTTCGCGCACTCTGTTATATACCTCCCTCATTTACCACACGTGAATACTTCAGTCCTGTTCAGTGACGGTTCCGCTGAAATACATACACTTTACATACAAGTAAATATTCAGATCGAATATTCAATATAGTTATCACACACAAAATAAATGAAGTAATATCTAAATAATATTCTGAATTATTATTAGGTCTTTTTAAACTCTTCCGCCACCTGTGGTAGAACTGATTAAAAAATAAATGAACTAATTTAGAATTGAAATGATACTCTTTTTCACTGGTAATAAAAGTGGAGGTTTATTAACAATTCAATATATCATAAAATCTTTGACAATTAACAATCAAAGGCTAACAACCTTTTAGATAATAATTACAATTAAAAAATTCAAAATAAGACTCTGTTCAGCCTCAAGGCTGGTAAACCTGTTATTTGTACAATAATTTAATTTCAAGAGGTTATGTTCTCTTGTATCAGTGAATTACCATATTCGTAAGGTTCTTTTAGGTAGCATGATACCAGGCACAAGATGTAATATTAATAACGGTATAAAATGAACAATAATTAATAATAAACAAACAAATATAAAAATCGGAAATTAATACCATATATCTGATAGTTATGGTACTATCGTACGCGGGAATGCGCATGCAACTTATAGTACTCGTTGACAATTATCAAGCTCGATGGCTTGTACAGTAGTTAAAAATGTATCACTTTATTTTAATAATTCGTTCTAAGAATTATCTATTTGCAAGAGAAAAATTCATAAAAAAAAACTCTTGTTATTATTTCTATCTGGTTTGGATTTTACTTGAGAACAGACTGGTAACTGTGAAATTGGCAAGTTACCGTTACAATTCTAAGGTTATTTTATAACGGGTATCGTTATAATGGTTAATTATTTCTTAATAGCTATTATTTCTTAATCTAGATATAAACACATTATTCGTAATATTTTGATATGTTATTATCAGGATTACGTTTATTCTTTCATATGAAAGTTAATAACGTTTACTTTAAAACATCGAAAAAATCAAGAAAATAATTTTAGTCAGTTGAGTGACTATCGTTGTTACTCGTATCTAGTAATAAATGTTTCAAACATAACTTTTTAAATTATGATAAATAATTAAAATATTTTTTCAATATTTTAATAACTGTGAATTAATAATTCCTTTAATTCTGATAATTCAATCATAGTTTTTGATACTTCGCCTTTTCTGACTTGCGTAGTATCAAAATTATTTTGTTTACAAAATTATTATTTCGGTTTCAATATTATTTAAATAAAAAATTGTACTCCCTGTTGTTTATCTTTCACAACACTCGCAAGTACAATTGACATTATACACTAATCGCACTTGTATAAATAAATAACTCCGCACTTTTCACTCGTATATATTGGTGTTGTATTAAGGTTATGTATGTTGGTTTACTTAATGTCACTGCCGTGCACAAATTCAAAATTAAAACTTTTTCATGTTGGCGAGTGGCGTGGCCTCTCCGTCGAAAGACTAAACGTGAACTGTGATGCTTCTTCTAAACGTCTCCTGCTCGTCTGACTAATGTTCATTCATTCTATTGTTTGGAAACACTATACTCTCTGACCCAAAAGCCTTTTGTTTTCTTAAAATATTTAATTTTTTAACAAATTCGATTTTGAGGTTGAGGCTTTGTGACGTCAGCACTGGTACAAAATTTAATTGAAAAGTTTAGAATTACAATAACTTTCTTAATCTATGTCCTATCGTTAAATGGTTGATGTCAGTGAATTGCGGACATCCTGCGCTTTAATTTAAGTCTAAGAATGATTATTTTCCGTCCATCACTTCTATCACTATAACGATTTTATTTATTATTTCTGGTGTATCTTATATTTATAAGTCTATTACACCAAATTTTACTTATTTATATTAAAACACTTTTTAAATAAACACTCTTGAGTCCATATCTCAATTGGTTTGATTCAAAATTTGGGAATAATTGTCCCCTAAACAATATCTCGTTATGGCGTCTTTAGGCGTCCATGTTTGATTTTTCATAAATGTGCTTAAAACTAATTTTTCTTATTTAAAACAGTAATATTGCAATCTAATAATACTAGTAACGTCTATTTACATAATTTTACACTAGAATATTGGTATGTGACTGTGTTTAATCTACTATTTACATTGTTTTAGTCCCTTCCTATCTCTCTTATACAATTGTTACCTTATTTCTGGTTTTCTCTATATAAGTTGTATCATGTACTAATTGTAATTAGTGTACACACATTGTACCTAATTCATTACACACAATGGTTATCTTTTAACTAGTTCAGAACCCTTCAATTTTTCAGTAATGGGTCTGTTTATGTTGTGTCATATCATAGTAGTCATTTATTTTTGTTAATACAATAACTAAATTGTCATTGTTACACTTGGTTTGGGTTTCCAAAGTAGTATTAGACATTATTCTGACTCTTGATAATGTTTTCATTTACTTTTAAACAAGTTTATATGTTATATTTTTCATAAATAACTTGCTCCTCATGGTTTGTTTACATTTGGGTTTCTTCATAATAGTCATTTGGTTTTTAATTGTTTGTATATAAAATGACTGTTTTTATGGTCATAGTCTGTTCTCAAAGTAGCATTGGGATTCCCTCTTACTACTGGTAACAACCTTAATAATCTGTGTTCAATCTTTGATACAGTATTTTTCTTAACTAATTGGTCATACAATGGTTCAGCTTACTTCTGGTTATATGTACATAGTTAGTTAGTTTACAATATTTTAGTTACAATACTGTTATTGTTATGTTCAGAATCTGTTCTCAATGTTGAAATGATACTAGCTTTAAATAATTAATTAAATTATTGACATACTGAAAAAACTGTCACTTACCAGTTGCAATTATATGCCAGGGTTTACCAGGGTGTCGTCTGATGTACTCAGGCAGAGAAACACGACAGGCATTGCAATGACAAACATCTATTTTGTAGGCACAAATAAATGTTACTTTATTTTTTATAGCATGACAAATTGTTTACCTTTCAGTTTATTCTTAGAATATCATTCTGAACAATATTTGCTTCACCTAACCATACTAGTTTTATTAATTTGCATTTAGATATAAACTTACGACTAAGTTAAACGGAAACCAGCACTTTCTTAAATTATCTAATTTTACTCACTCATACACACACACACGTATCCAACCCCAGACTTTACGAGCTCAATTTAATTTATGAAAAAAACGTATTATAATAAATTATTATGAAATGTCTACTTTCCTTTATTATGCTGTGTTGGCCTAATGGTATTGAACTTCGCCACATGGTATGCGTTGCTTTCACTGTCACATTCTTTTATTTTTACGTGTTATTGCCGAACTGTTAATATGTTTAAATTAGTTACTTTTGATGACTCCGATTTGTACTTTGAAATGTATAAAAGATTCACATTTTTGTGGTATGCGGGCCCGCAAAAAACGTTTCGAAACTTTGTGTATACGTACCACTCGCGAGTGGTGCTGGAGTTAGACTGCCTTTGTTCTCTGCGTCTCACAACGCAGTTGGCGTCGACACACCTACATTCTTAGTTATGTAATGCCCTGACGTCAGATGTTATGATGACTCGTTACATAACTTGTTGACTGGTTTTGTATGCGTTATTGTCTGACCTTGGTACAATTTGTTGGTTGTTGACAATGTCTTTCAAAATATTGCTGTATAATCGTCACGTATGCAGTTAACGGCAGTGCTGCCACGGTCAATTCCGTTGCTAATAATAAATATATCTTTTTTTCATAAGTTTCGTCCCTATTATTTGACAAATATTATCGGCTTTATTAAAAAATAAATACAAATTTCCTTATTACCACAGGTAGGCCAAAATGCCACGTTACAATACCCCCCTCAATGAGATATTTTATGCCGAAGCATAAAAAACCTCATTGACACATTCATACTTGCTAGAGGGATCAGCCAGGATATGTCGCCACAACCCCCCGTATAGTTTACAAAAATATGATCAACTCACCCTTGGTCCGGTGACTGTGACCGCATCTGCATGACAATACTGGACTTCTCTCTCGAGATCCCAACACCATAGAGTCAGACAGATACTCAACGCCCCTGCTCTGACGCTCTGGCCAGCTCAGGTCCGCCGCCACAGCATCACAAAACACTGAAACAACAAATCAAATATTCAATAGTGGCCTTATACAACACCATATCCCCAACTGATCTGTTTCCCCCTAGCGGTGCTGGTTTGCGCTAAGAAGCACTGGTTTTGTTTCTTACTTATTTCTAACAGATATATCAGATACCTACTAACAACATGAAAACCCCTTTTAAAATTCCATCTACTTTCTCTTATTAACTTTAACCCAAAATTCAAAATCATTGCCCTGACTCCCATCAGAATTTAAATAAACATTCCCATTATCATATTACACTTATCTCATCCCCGATTTAAAAGGCATTTAAAATATCTAAATTCATAAAATTCTCTTACACTAACAAACACAATATAACATAAGAAAACATAGTACATTAATAATTCACACTGTTACTATCATCTTAAAATAAACAATTTGTATTTAAAATGTTACATACTTTACATCATTAAATTTGCATATAAAATCATAAAATTATCCTTTAAACTCACTTTACTTTTATTAATTCGTTTTTTTTTTTTTTTTTTTACTCATTGGAAATTCCAACTATCATACATTTATTTCATTTTTGTAAAAATCTTTAAACACAGAAAACTTATTATAGTTTTATAATTCTTATTCCTAACATACTACCTGCAATCAACTCAATAGGACATAATAAACACAATATATAGAATATCTAGTGCATCTATTTTTTCAAATTTTAATAAAAGTATTTAATAGTGAGTCATCATTACTAAAATGCAACAAAAAAAATTTTTTAAATTCGTTACCCCCTATCGGTAACCTCCCTGCCACACACACTATGACCCCCCCTGGACTGTGGCGTCCAGTTGCATCCACAAGGACTGAGGTTATGGAGGAATGTGACATCTTCGTGTCCTTGCTTCTGCGTTACATTTAAAAAGGTATAGATATCAATATATCTTTGTCTATAATTATGCACCCTTACTGCGGTTCTACCACCTTTCTATGCTACCCCTACGCGGGCAGAGTGGCAGCCGCTGTTCCAAAGTTTGGTGATTCCCCTTAATTTCACCCCCCATCAATTTCAAAGTACACCTTTACAACGATAACAGCTATGGCCAGTTATGGTCAGCGCGTAATCGTAATGTGCCCCAACCATAGCTGTTAAAGCTAAACCAATTCCACGGTCAAGGTTCGGTGAGGCCGTGACCGCCCGAAAAGTTGGGGAATCACAAGTATAATTTGCTTTTTAAAATTAAAATTAATAATTTAAATTACATGACATTTCTAGTCTTGGTGGTGTTCTAACATCATACATTTCTTTCTTAACTTTCCCTATCTTAATGTCCATTTACATAAAATACATAATGTGTGTATATACAATAATAACAATTTATAATAATAGAATATAAAAATGTCTGTTTAGGTATGAAAATATTAATATTTATAAATACATCCATCATCACTCAGCCAGATAATACTTTTTTAATTGGGTCACATTATAAGTTCCTTTTATTTCTCGAGTTTGCAAATCTATTACAATATAAGCATTCCCCATTTTCACTTGGCTAACCTCATATGGACCGTCATACAATAGGAAGAATTTCTTAAAATTTCAAAATTATTATTAACATTTATTTTTAACCTTTATATTATTCCACAAACTAAACTATTTAAGATTTATTTAGTCATTAATTGTTTTTCAATTGAAATTTCATCAAATAATTTAAATATCTCATAGAAATTCAATCATACAACATTAAATCACAGTATTTAACTATCTCAAATTATTCACTTCAATTGATTATTAAACACAACATATTTCAATTATTATCAAAATTTACAAAGCATCAATTATTGTCTTCATAATTATTTATGTAAACTGCAAAATATTAATAATATATCTACACAAATGAATTCCCTACATTATTTATGTAAACTGCAAAATATTAATAATATATCTACACAAATGAATTCCCTACATTATATTTACAAAGTATACGTCAATAACTGTTCAATTGTTTCACTTCATATGTCCAAATCTGCAAGGTCATCACCAAAATTTACAGTATTTAAAAATGTCTATTCACTGATATTTTATTTTCAACCTCCATCGTCATATATATATCTAATATATTTGTAACATGCATCATTGTCATCCACACATAATTTGTTATCATTATCATTATCATAATAACCCATCAACTTTACTTTATCCATTATACCATTACAAATCTTGTCACCATAAGTTATGATTGTCCAGTCTACATCGGTATTATCGTTTAACGTCAGGTAATTAGTTTTATCATTTCTATATTCCTCAACTATCACATCAGATAAGTCATTATTATTTATACAAATATTACCAAAATAATTCTCTATCTCTCTTTCAACAGGTAATCTTTTTCTCTATTCATCATAATTTCTTTTTAACTTGTATAATTCTATTTCTCTATCTGCATACAACTCTCTATATAAATCTCTCTCACTCACATTAATTAACAGCTGATTAATAGTTACATTTAAGTCTTTTCTGACTTTAATTATTTCACGCTCATGTTCTGCTTGTTTATCCTTTAAGCTAGTTACATTAATCTTAATTGCATCAACTTATTCACAATTACTTCTGAATGCATCATTTATATTTTCTTGTATTTCACTTTGCTCACACTCATTAATTAAACATTGAACATTACAGTCCATTTTGTCATTTGGCTTTTTGATTTTATCATTACAGTTACTTGTCAATGTGTCAAATTTTTGATTTGTCTCTAACATTTTTTCTTTTTGTTTTTCGTTAATTATTTTTCTATCGTTTCTCATTTCGTCTTGTACCTTGTTTATAACACTAGTCAGTTCATCTCTCACTCCAATAATAGTCTCATTCATACTTTCCAAACGGTTGTTCATATTTATTGCACTCGCTCTCAATTCGCTCCTCACATTTATAAACTCGTTATTTAAATCAGTCAGCTTAGCATTTATAGTATTTATTTCTGATTTAATCTCAGCTTGCAAATTATTACTTCCTGACATCTCAGTTTTCACTCCTGACATCATCTCCATCATCAATGCTAATTGGTTAAATATATTTATATTATCGCTTACTTTTGCGTCTACTGTCTCAATCGTTAATTCGTGTGTTGTATTGTCTATACTTTCGTTAATATTTGTCGATATGAAATCGTCTTGCGTAACATTGAGAATTGACCCCTCCCCAACATCTTCACATAAATTTACACTCTCGCTTTTCTCTGCCATTTTTTCGATCAGTTTGAAAATTTTACACAATTTACAATGTCCATGTTAAACGGGCGCCATTGAAATGATACTAGCTTTAAATAATTAATTAAATTATTGACATACTGAAAAAACTGTCACTTACCAGTTGCAATTATATGCCAGGGTTTACCAGGGTGTCGTCTGATGTACTCAGGCAGAGAAACACGACAGGCATTGCAATGACAAACATCTATTTTGTAGGCACAAATAAATGTTACTTTATTTTTTATAGCATGACAAATTGTTTACCTTTCAGTTTATTCTTAGAATATCATTCTGAACAATATTTGCTTCACCTAACCATACTAGGTTTATTAATTTGCATTTAGATATAACCTTACGACTAAGTTAAACGGAAACCAGCACTTTCTTAAATTATCTAATTTTACTCACTCATACACACACACGTATCCAACCCCAGACTTTACGAGCTCAATTTAATTTATGAAAAAAACGTATTATAATAAATTATTATGAAATGTCTACTTTCCTTTATTATGCTGTGTTGGCCTAATGGTATTGAACTTCGCCACATGGTATGCGTTGCTTTCACTGTCACATTCTTTTATTTTTACGTGTTATTGCCGAACTGTTAATATGTTTAAATTAGTTACTTTTGATGACTCCGATTTGTACTTTGAAATGTATAAAAGATTCACATTTTTGTGGTATGTGGGCCCGCAAAAAACGTTTCGAAACTTTGTGTATACGTACCACTCGCGAGTGGTGCTGGAGTTAGACTGCCTTTGTTCTCTGCGTCTCACAACGCAGTTGGCGTCGACACACCTACATTCTTAGTTATGTAACGCCCTGACGTCAGATGTTATGATGACTCGTTACATAACTTGTTGACTGGTTTTGTATGCGTTATTGTCTGACCTTGGTACAATTTGTTGGTTGTTGACAATGTCTTTCAAAATATTGCTGTATAATCGTCACGTATGCAGTTAACGGCAGTGCTGCCACGGTCAATTCCGTTGCTAATAATAAATATATCTTTTTTTCATAAGTTTCGTCCCTATTATTTGACAAATATTATCGGCTTTATTAAAAAATAAATACAAATTTCCTTATTACCACAGGTAGGCCAAAATGCCACGTTACAATGTAGTACCAGATATTTATCTCACTACTGGTAATACTTTTATTAACACTGGTATTTGTTTTGATATTGTATTTTGCCTAACTAAATTGGCATATTTGTTCCATCTCTACTATCTCTGTGCCATCATATTTGATTTGTTTAATTTGCATTGTGCTGCAATATAATACATTGTCTCTTAGGATTTATTATTATTTATAACAAATTCTTGATTGATATCATAGTTGATGATCATTTATTTACATTAATATGTATGATTTTCTGTTTAATAGGTGTCTTCCCTATGGGGTTATGTAACAATGTACCATCTGTTTTAATGCAGTATTTTTCTACTACTAACATGACTTCAGTATGGTATCTTTACTATAATATTTTAATTATTTGTTACACATGTTTATACAACTCCTTCTTAAACACTAACACAAATCTTTTTGTATTATTTACAATATTTTTCTGGTCATTGGTGGAATTCAATTCCTGTCACTTTGTTTGATACATAACAAAGGTTTTTTATTTGTTGTCAGTTCTCTATGAACAATAACATAATTGTTATATTTTGTTCTATTCTGGTGATCTTATGATTATCTGTATTGATCACAACTTTATTAAATTAGTCACACTCATTGTCTGTGTTTATTTGACTATTTTAATTCTTGCTGTTTCATTATGAAATTAACATATTTTCTTACACTGTAAACTTCATCACTGTGATTGTTTGTGTGGTTTATTCAGTTGAAATTAGTTAACTATTCACAGGTTTCACATCTATATTAAGTACACACTGTAATTGTTTGTGGTTCCTTAAACGTTAAACACTGGTTTTCCTTTCATATTTGATAATCATCATTTCTTTTGTCACTTATATAGTCTTTAGTACACGTGGTTTATGTTGAGTCATTGCATGATCTGTCCATCTTCTTCTCTCTTCATGGTACTCTTCCTGGTCCTTCTTCTTTCTTCTTCTTCTTCTTCTTCTTCTTCAATATTTTCACTGTAGTCGCTATCTTTATTTGTTTCCCTCGCTGTTGGAGTTCGTTGGTCCTTATTTTGTCGGTTCCCCTCACTGTTGGATCCTATTGGGTCTGGTTACTGATATTTTGTTTTGGCTCATGGCATTTTCCTTCTTCATTTTGTATTTGATGTTGCTATGTTAATGTTATTTTCTTCATCGTTGGATTTTTATATCAATATATTTGTAGATACACACTTTTATACACTTAGGTTTATTTATCTAGATATACTTCCATGTTTTTCTCTTACTTGACGTTATATTAGCTTATATTATGTAACTACCATATTTGGTAACGTTACATATGCCTTCCTATAAGAATTGATTAATTCTGAATTATTATACTATATTTTTCATTGAAGAATTTATCAATTGTTGTACATTCCATGTCGATTCACATGTTTTTTCCATATATCCCTTTCACTTTCTTCTATTTGAATCATATTTATTTCTTCTCTATATAATCATCTCCCTTGTTTATTTAGTTCCCTAATTCCCTAACATAATCTTAGCTGGGGCAGTTTAGAGCGGCTCACTTTGGCTATTCAACTCTACTGGCCATACTAACTTCAATAAATATGGAGGCAAATCATCTCCTTCAATAATAATAAATGATTGCTGGCATTACTCATCAGTCAATTCATCTCAAATCATCAAAAATAATAATAGTGGTCGTTCTTCCGACAAATAATAAATATCCTTGGGATTAATTCACGCATCTGCGGTTTATACATTGTTATACTCTCTTTTCTTGATTCAACTTAACTATATTCTTCACATATTATAGGGATAGTTTGTTTTACATTTCCTCACTGGTATACTCTCATGATTATCTTCGTTAGTATATTACTCTTCATTCTTCTTCATCATTGATTAATCTCTTCATTTTGTTGTCACATTGACCGTCGTCTCGTCATATTCTTCATTTCAGGTTTCAATCTTCTAGATATAATTCATAAGTACATTTATTTTTCTCCCTTTTCATGGTTTTAATTGGTATTTATATTCCATGTGGTATTGGCTTTTTCTCTAGTAAAATACACTAGAAACAATGTGGTTGTGTGTGGTGGTTTGTCTACATTAATACATTTCTTTGGTTTAATTCTTCCAACTTCTCATTTGCTCCTTCTTCCTTCTTCAATAGTACGGGTATGGTGTTCTTATTACTGGTTGACTAGGCTCTTGGAATTAATGATTTTATCTCATATATGCCGTGGATCTAGGGTGTCGATCTCGTATATTACTCTTCTTTTTATTAGTACGGGTAGGATGTTATTTTTTACTTGTTGACTTGGCTCTTGGAATTCATATGTGCCTAGGTTGGAATGCGTCAGTCTCGTATATTGTACCTTTTTCTTTTATATTAGTACGGGTAGGATGTTAGCTTTTACTTGTTGACGTGGCTCTTGGAAATAGTTTTGCCAGGGATGTAAGTTGTCAGTCTCGTATATTCATCTTTTTTATTATAGCACGGGTAAGATGTTAGATTTTACTGGTTGACGTGGCTCTTGGAAATAGTTGTGCCATAGTTGTAGTGTGTCGGCCTCGTAAACTCTTCTTTTTATTAGTACGGGTAGGATGTTAATATTTTACTGGTTGACGTGGCTCTTGGAATTAATGATTTCATCTCATATATGCCGTGGATGGTGTGTGTCAGTCTCGTATATATTCATCTTTATTTATAGTACGCTATTATTAATAAATACAATGTTCTGAATCCTTTACATTAATTCTCTTGGAGCATGTTTTCTCACATTATAAAATTACAATATATTCAATGTTCAATACATAGTTATACAGTTACTTCTCATTTAATATACACACATATAATAATTTTCATAGCAATAACACCTCCTTTTTCTTTCGTCAACATCTATTTTTATAATCATACTTTCATTTTTCACTTTTAAATAACAATAATCTTCATGGCCACTTTTCATTTTTCATCTTGATATAGTCAACAGTTATATTCATAATTATACCTTCATTTTTCATAACAGATATTTTCATCCTTTACATAATATCAATAATAAAATAATTCTTATCGCTAGCTTTTCACTTTTAGTCCCATATTTTAATTGTCAATATATTTTTTCATTGAAGCTTGATTATAAGTACCCTTTATCTTTTTTGTAATAGGGTCCTGCAATTCATAAGTGTTGTTTAGATTGTTCTTAGTCACAGTATACGGTCCGGTATATAGCAGTAGCAGTTTCTTTGCAATGCCCTCGATAGTACTTGGGAGTTCTCTATTTTTGATAAGCACTCGGTCTCCCACTTCATATTTGATAACTTTGGGTTGCAACCTTTTGTACTTGAGCCTCAATTTATTAGTTCTTTCAACTGCATTATTATAGAATCTTGTTCTGTTAAATTTGACCTCTGCACTTATTGGAAAATTAATAATCTCTGTGATCTCCCGGGGTGGTCTTTTCTCGTACATAGCCATGTATGGTGTTTCGTCAGTCGATTGATGGTAGGCTAGATTTAGGAAGTCTTCAGCCGGGGATAGATACTCCTCCCACTTCCTCTGCTGGCTGTGACAGTAGGTTCTTAAAATCCTTCCTACTTCTCTCAACACTCTCTCAGCAGGGTTGCTGTTGGGGTGGTACACCGATGTTTTGTATGTCTTTATTCCCAGATGGATCAGTGTTTCCCGCCACTTTCGTCCTCGGAATTGCGTTCCATGGTCTGTAATTATCGTTGATGGTTTACCCACTTCGGGTATATATTTATTTATGACTATCTCCAGTATTTTACTTGTCGTAGCTCGATTAAGTGGGTACAGTTTAGTATATTTGGTGTAATGGTCAAATATTATGATGATATATTTATTCTTGGATTTCGTTGTCCATGACGTGTCCGTTACTTAACTAAATATCACTATAATATTGACGACTCGGAACACAAAGTTTTTTATAAGTAAAAAAGTAAAGTTTTACCTTACAGCCTAAACCGGCTTTCACCTATAGAAGGCTTCATCAGAGGCTGTCGTTAGTAGCGCTGCTCGTCTTGTTGTTGGCGACGAGAAAGTGTTTCGAAAGATTGAAGCTGTGTGTGTGTGGTGAGATGTGTTCGAATAATGCGTGCGATTTGAATTGTGTCTGTTCGTTTAGGATGTCGTTTTTATTTGTTTTTGTGTGTTTGTATATTTCTAATTGTTCAATATATACAAACACACAAAAACAAATAAAAATGACATCCTAAACGAACAGACACAATTCAAATCGCACGCATTATTCGAACACATCTCACCACACACACACAGCTTCAATCTTTCGAAACACTTTCTCGTCGCCAACAACAAGACGAGCAGCGCTACTAACGACAGCCTCTGATGAAGCCTTCTATAGGTGAAAGCCGGTTTAGGCTGTAAGGTAAAACTTTACGTTTTTACTTATAAAAAACTTTGTGTTCCGAGTCGTCAATATTATAGTGATATTTAGATATATTTATATTGGTGTCTTCCACCACTCCGTGGAAATGGTCCACAAATGTCCAAGAAAATTTTTTCTAACTTTGTCGTTGATGTAATTGGTATCATAACTCCTTCTCGTTTCTCATTGCCGCATTTTGCCAGTTGGCAAATATTACAATTCTGGACATATTTTCTGACTTTTCTACTCATGTCCTTGAAATGCACATGCTCCTGCAATGCCTTTACGACCTTTACTGCGCCCATGTGACCATAGCGTATGTGGTAGTCGATGGTCAATTCTTTTTCTAGGGCTTTTGGGATAACTACCTTCCATCTTTTATCATCTTTATTGTGTTTGGTAAATAATAATTGATTATGAGTACAGTAGTAATGTTTTATGTTTGCATCATTGTTGGCTAGTTTTTGGATAATCAATGATACTTTGGGATCTTGTTGTTGATGAATGGTTATATTAGATAATATGTTAGTGAGTTCAGATTTACTTTTCAGTAGGTGGTATACTTTCGCAATGGTTTCCCTCTCTCCTTCAAATGTTTGGGCGTTGATGTTTATTCGGGACAACACGTCTGCAGCTGTGTTGCTTTTGCCGGGTATGTACTCCCACTGTATGTTGTATTCTTGAAGTGTAAGAGTCCATCTCGTCAATCTGCCGTGCTTTAACTTGCAGTTCTTAAGAAATGAAATAGATTTGTGGTCTGTCCTCACTGTTACTGTATATCCCAAAATAAAAGTCCTAAATTTTTCGCACGCAAACACTATACTCAATAATTCCTTTTCCGTTGTATGGTAGTTACGTTCGCATTTGTTCAAAGTTCGGCTTGCGAAACTGATCACTTGATGATTCCCGTCTTGGTCTTCTTGATAGAGTACAGAACCAAGGCTTAGGTCGCTAGCGTCACAGTTCATGAAAAACTGCTTCTCAAAATTAGGGTGATGCAGCATAACAGTTTCAAGAAACTTTACTTTAATCAATTCAAATGTAGAGTCTTGATCTGATCCCCACTTCCATTTTTCCTTCGATGATAGCTGTGCTGAAAATCGAGCTGTCAGTTCAGAATAATTATTTTGAAATTTTCGATAATAATTACAGATTCCGAGGAACGACTGTAGTTGCTTTTTGTTCTTCGGGACGGGGAAACGCTGGATTGCCTCCATCTTCTCCTGGGATGGTGTAATTCCATATTCTGACAAGTTAAACCCCAAGAATTGCACTTCCTTTGCGATTAATTGTGATTTGTCTAATTTTAATGTAATATGGTTGTCTTCCAATTTTTGCAATACTTGTGCCACCCGGTCACAGTGCTCTTCCCAATTGTTAAATGCGATCAAGAGGTCGTCGACATAAACTGTCGTAAACTGCAATGTGCTGTGGCCCAGTATCTCGTCCATACATTTGACGAATATTGCCACTGAGTTCACTAAACCGAATGGTAATCTCTTAAAATGGTAATTTCGGCCTTCAAAGATAAAAGCAGTGAACTTTCTGCTATTCGGATGCAGTTCGACCTGCCAATATCCGCGTACCGTATCCCATATACTGTAAAATTTTGTACCATAAAATTTCTTTAGTATTTCATCGATTTCTCCAGGCGATGTCCTGTCATTAATTATGGTCTTGTTGAGTTCACGTGCATCTAAACAAATTCTTACAGCACCATTTTTCTTTGGTACAGCGACAATAGGGTTGGTGTATTGTGAATTGCTTACTTCAATTATATCATTTTCTATTAAACGTTGAATTTCTTCTCTTACAGCTTCTTTCAGTGAAAAGGCGATAGGGTAAGATTTTCGCTTGAACTCTGTCTGGTCCTTGAATTTTAATTCACATTGGAAATTCTTTATTTTCCCGGGCGTATCAGAAAATACGTGGCGATATTGGTAGTATATATTTATTAGCTGGTCCCGTTGTTCCCAAGTCAACTCATGGCTATTCTGGTTGGTTTTAAATTCTCGGATTTCATTAATTTTCTCCAACCATAAAGCTTCCTCTGGACTGTTGTGAAGACCCTGGTTGATGGCGCCTTTCTGGTGTTCACGGCCTTCCCTGATGTAATATATTACATGTTCCGAGGGTGCCTTCCTACATTCTGTTAAATTGGCGGTCCACTCAACTTCTTCTGTCTTCATCATCACCGTATTTGT
Source organism: Magicicada septendecula (assembly GCA_034769895.1). Taxonomy (NCBI): domain Eukaryota; kingdom Metazoa; phylum Arthropoda; class Insecta; order Hemiptera; family Cicadidae; genus Magicicada; species Magicicada septendecula. The sequence continues at coordinate 889,102,311 of CM068368.1, read as the reverse complement.
ATCCATATTAATTATTGCTGTGTATTTTCGTAATATGTCACAACCAATGAGTAGAGTGAACGGTAGCCCACTGGCTACTAGGAATACCATCTGTATTGTTTTCCCATTGCTTGATACGTCTAGTTGTACCTGTTGTCGAATAGTCTTATTCTGACGTCCGGTGGCTCCGATGAGTATTATGTTGCTAATTGGTAATGTTGGTATGGTAGCTTTATTTTCTGATTGGATTCTGTCCAATTCCATCTTGTCAATTAATGATACGTTGGCCCCGGTATCTATCATTGCTGTGGCATTTGTGTTGTTGACTTTCACAGATATATACGCAATTTCACTATTGCTGGCATCGCCGATAACACTTTCCTTCTCTTCCATCAAATCCTTTCTTATGTTTTTCAGATAATTGTTGTTGTATATTTTGCGATGATTCGAATGTTTTGCCAAAATATCAGACCCAATAGTCCGGTTCAGTGAGGGTGCTGCTGGTCTTTTCACTGCCGGTTGGTGTTTAAATTCAGGTCACCGTTTTCGTGCCTGTCTTGTGACGTTGAAGCTACGGGCTCCTGATTTCCAGGCCCATGTCCGTTGTGATATACTTCTGTAGTCTGCGTGACTGTTCTATGACCTCCACTGCTGTCGCTTCCATTTGATCGATAGCCGGACTCTCTTTCTTCTCTATCACTATTACTGGAGTGATTGTGTTGGTTTGGGAAACGCCTCCGTCCTTGATAATAGTTTCTACGATTCCCACCTCGGCTGGCATGGGTATAGTGTACCCTGCGAAAATGATTGTTATTCTGATTACCGTTGCCTTGTCGTGGTTGATGATTGGGAGATTGGTTTTGATATGGCCTGTAGTAATTATTACCTCTTTGGTAATGCGTGTCTCTCTGGTATCCGCCTGGACGATGGTTATTATAATTCCCTCTATTCACGTTGTTGCCACCTCCGTCTTGGCGTGGTATTGGTTGATTTTGGAATCTTGGTGGGTTGTTAAAATTTCTTCCTGTGTTATTCCTTTCATTGTGAATGGTGGGGTTACTGTTTCCAGGCCCTCCTCGATCATATGCTTGGCTAGGTACTTGTCGGTTTCGTTGATAGTATCTTTCTCTTTCGTGGCTTTCGAGCAGGTCGCACATCCCTTGAATTGTTTTTATCTGTGAGTTCAATCTCCCCTGCGAAATACCTTGATTAAAATGGTAGGCCAGTTTGGTAACCAAGCATTCTTCTGGGATTGCAGGCTCCAGATTCCTAGCCAAACAAATTTTTCCTAAGAAATAGGTTGTCATCGATTGCCTTCCATTCACATCGAATTTTCCGTTTGTAATGTCGTCTCTTATGATGTTTTGTGCGGCTTCCGACCAGTACTTTTGTTTAAATGCCGTTTTAAAAGTGTCATAACTCCCTACTTCGTGACGGGTTGCTGTCCACCAGTTGTCGAATGTATTTTTAAAAGATTCATCCAACATCCCTTTAATGATAGACCATCTGCTTTCTCGATTTCTGTGTATTATTTCTTCTATCCTCTCTAAGAATTCCAGTGGATTTTTAGAATAGGTCCGGAATTCAATCTGGTCCCTGCCTTCTAAGTGACTGAGTCCGGATAGGAAGTTTGGTATTGTTTGCAGACGATGCATCTCGTCTCGGAGGTCATCCAATTCTCTCCGTTGACGTTCTGTTAATTGTGTTTTGTCATCATGCAGTTGCTGCTTAATAGCGTCTACCTTCCCAGAGACTTCTTCACACTTTTCTTTTAACGTTGACTGTACTGCCTTCATTTTGGTTTGCTCTTGCGTTATCACACCTAGTTGTGTACCGTGGGTTTTCTCCACATCACTAATGCGCTGGTTAATGTCCCTTTCTGTCTGTACTAGTTTCAGGCTGGTATTTTCGCCCTCTTTTCTTACTTCAGACATCTCGACATTAATTTCTGTTGTTAATATGGCCATTTGTTTTTCGATTTCCTCAATATTTTCTCCCAATCGTCTCTCAATCATTTCTACCGTATCCTTAGCGGTTTCTTCCATCTTGTCATTGTTGATACTTATTTGTTGCCATATTCTCTCGTGGTCAGCTTGTATGGTCTCAACATCTCGATTGAATCTAGCATTAATTTCATCAATCTTCTGGTTGGTCTGATCAATTTTTACTCTCAACTCTGCTGATAAATCTTCTTTCATTATGGCCATTTTCTTCTCTAATAATTCTTCGGTTTTCCTTTGCCCATCTTCCATCCTCCTATTAGTTTCAGTTATTTTGTTATTAATTTCTTCCTTTAATAACTCCATATTTTTCTGGTTCTCCCTCTGGCCTTCTTCTATTTTCTGGTCAGTGGATTTCTGTCCTTCCTTTAACGACTCCATCATTCTTCTCATCCACTCTCGGAATGCTGACTCTCCTAGTGACGTTGTTTGTTCAGGCTGGCTTGGTTCCGGTGGAGCTTCTTGATGTATCACTTCCGGTTCCTCCTCGTCTGGTTGTTGAACCCCCTCCGCTGGTTCAATTGGTTTGTCCTTTACTTCCAGTAAAACTTCTTCCACGTCTTCTGTCGACATAGCCTCCTTTTCTTCCCTTCTCTGCTTCGGTTGCCCTCTTTCTCGACGTTGATCTCGACTTTGATCTCGATTTTAATCTGCTGGTGTACATCTTGATATACTGGTAATGTACCTGCTGTCTCTTCACGGATTGGGGTGATTAGGTTACTGGTTATGGTATATTTTCCCTAATTCGTGCTCAGACGTTGGGCGCCAACTTGTAAAGTAACAAGTTTTACAGTACAAGTGTATAGATATGGTGATAATTAGTAGATTTGTAATAATTGTGTATTATTATTATTATAGATTCGTAGATAGTACGATAATATTTTATAACTCTTCTTAGTGGATCTTCACTCACTTCTGCCTCGCGATGGAGTGCCAACTTGTAATAGAACTTTTACAAGTACAAGTATTTATGTTTATTGTGGTGTAGTTGTGTGAGTGCAGATACGCACCGGTATCTATGATAATGTTGTTTTTTATAAAAATGTCGTAATTGTAACTATTATGGTTATTAGTGTGATTGTATTGTTTTTAATGGGTGCGTATTAATAGTCCACTTCTTTGATTTAAAATGGTTCGCGCACTCTGTTATATACCTCCCTCACTTACCACACGTGAATACTTCAGTCCTGTTCAGTGACGGTTCCGCTGAAATACATACACTTTACATACAAGTAAATATTCAGATCGAATATTCAATATAGTTATCACACACAAAATAAATGAAGTAATATCTAAATAATATTCTGAATTATTATTAGGTCTTTTTAAACTCTTCCGCCACCTGTGGTAGAACTGATTAAAAAATAAATGAACTAATTTAGAATTGAAATGATACTCTTTTTCACTGGTAATAAAAGTGGAGGTTTATTAACAATTCAATATATCATAAAATCTTTGACAATTAACAATCAAAGGCTAACAACCTTTTAGATAATAATTACAATTAAAAAATTCAAAATAAGACTCTGTTCAGCCTCAAGGCTGGTAAACCTGTTATTTGTACAATAATTTAATTTCAAGAGGTTATGTTCTCTTGTATCAGTGAATTACCATATTCGTAAGGTTCTTTTAGGTAGCATGATACCAGGCACAAGATGTAATATTAATAACGGTATAAAATGAACAATAATTAATAATAAACAAACAAATATAAAAATCGGAAATTAATACCATATATCTGATAGTTATGGTACTATCGTACGCGGGAATGCGCATGCAACTTATAGTACTCGTTGACAATTATCAAGCTCGATGGCTTGTACAGTAGTTAAAAATGTATCACTTTATTTTAATAATTCGTTCTAAGAATTATCTATTTGCAAGAGAAAAATTCATAAAAAAAAACTCTTGTTATTATTTCTATCTGGTTTGGATTTTACTTGAGAACAGACTGGTAACTGTGAAATTGGCAAGTTACCGTTACAATTCTAAGGTTATTTTATAACGGGTATCGTTATAATGGTTAATTATTTCTTAATAGCTATTATTTCTTAATCTAGATATAAACACATTATTCGTAATATTTTGATATGTTATTATCAGGATTACGTTTATTCTTTCGTATGAAAGTTAATAACGTTTACTTTAAAACATCGAAAAAATCAAGAAAATAATTTTAGTCAATTGAGTGACTATCGTTGTTACTCGTATCTAGTAATAAATGTTTCAAACATAACTTTTTAAATTATGATAAATAATTAAAATATTTTTTCAATATTTTAATAACTGTGAATTAATAATTCCTTTAATTCTGATAATTCAATCATAGTTTTTGATACTTCGCCTTTTCTGACTTGCGTAGTATCAAAATTATTTTGTTTACGAAATTATTATTTCGGTTTCAATATTATTTAAATAAAAAATTGTACTCCCTGTTGTTTATCTTTCACAACACTCGCAAGTACGATTGACATTATACACTAATCATACTTGTATAAATAAATAACTCCGCACTTTTCACTCGTATATATTGGTGTTGTATTAAGGTTATGTATGTTGGTTTACTTAATGTCACTGCCGCGCACAAATTCAAAATTAAAACTTTTTCATGTTGGCGAGTGGCGTGGCCTCTCCGTCGAAAGACTAAACGTGAACTGTGATGCTTCTTCTAAACGTCTCCTGCTCGTCTGACTAATGTTCATTCATTCTATTGGTTGGAAACACTATACTCTCTGACCCAAAAGCCTTTTGTTTTCTTAAAATATTTAATTTTTTAACAAATTCGATTTTGAGGTTGAGGCTTTGTGACGCCAGCACTGGTACAAAATTTAATTGAAAAGTTTAGAATTACAATAACTTTCTTAATCTATGTCCTATCGTTAATTGGTTGATGTCAGTGAATTGCGGACATCCTGCGCTTTAATTTAAGTCTAAGAATGATTATTTTCCGTCCATCACTTCTATCACTATAACGATTTTATTTATTATTTCTGGTGTATCTTATATTTATAAGTCTATTACACCAAATTTTACTTATTTATATTAAAACACTTTTTAAATAAACACTCCGAGTCCATATCTCAATTGGTTTGATTCAAAATTTGGGAATAATTGTTCCCTAAACAATATTCGTTATGGCGTCTTTAGGCGTCCATGTTTGATTTTTCATAAATGTGCTTAAAACTAATTTTTCTTATTTAAAACAGTAATATTGCAATCTAATAATACTAGTAACGTCTATTTACATAATTTTACACTAGAATATTGGTATATGACTGTGTTTAATCTACTATTTACATTGTTTTAGTCCCTTCCTATCTCTCTTATACAATTGTTACCTTATTTCTGGTTTTCTCTATATAAGTTGTATCATGTACTAATTGTAATTAGTGTACACACATTGTACCTAATTCATTACACACAATGGTTATCTTTTAACTAGTTCAGAACCCTTCAATTTTTCAGTAATGGGTCTGTTTATGTTGTGTCATATCATAGTAGTCATTTATTTTTGTTAATACAATAACTAAATTGTCATTGTTACACTTGGTTTGGGTTTCAAAAGTAGTATTAGACATTATTCTGACTCTTGATAATGTTTTCATGTACTTTTAAACAAGTTTATATGTTATATTTTTCATAAATAACTTGCTCCTCATGGTTTGTTTACATTTGGGTTTCTTCATAATAGTCATTTGGTTTTTAATTGTTTGTATATAAAATGACTGTTTTTATGGTCATAGTCTGTTCTCAAAGTAGCATTGGGATTCCCTCTTACTACTGGTAACAACCTTAATAATCTGTGTTCAATCTTTGATACAGTATTTTTCTTAACTAATTGGTCATACAATGGTTCAGCTTACTTCTGGTTATATGTACATAGTTAGTTAGTTTACAATATTTTAGTTACAATACTGTTATTGTTATGTTCAGAATCTGTTCTCAATGTAGTACCAGATATTTATCTCACTACTGGTAATACTTTTATTAACACTGGTATTTGTTTTGATATTGTATTTTGCCTAACTAAATTGGCATATTTGTTCCATCTCTATCTCTGTGCCATCATATTTGATTTGTTTAATTTGCATTGTGCTGCAATATAATACATTGTCTCTTAGGATTTATTATTATTTATAACAAATTCTTGATTGATATCATAGTTGATGATCATTTATTTACATTAATATGTATGATTTTCTGTTTAATAGGTGTCTTCCCTATGGGGTTATGTAACAATGTACCATCTGTTTTAATGCAGTATTTTTCTATTACTAACATGACTTCAGTATGGTATCTTTACTATAATATTTTAATTATTTGTTACACATGTTTATACAACTCCTTCTTAAACACTAACACAAATCTTTTTGTATTATTTACAATATTTTTCTGGTCATTGGTGGAATTCAATTCCTGTCACTTTGTTTGATACATAACAAAGGTTTTTTATTTGTTGTCAGTTCTCTATGAACAATAACATAATTGTTATATTTTGTTCTATTCTGGTGGTCTTATGATTATCTGTATTGATCACAACTTTATTAAATTAGTCACACTCATTGTCTGTGTTTATTTGACTATTTTAATTCTTGCTGTTTCATTATGAAATTAACATATTTTCTTACACTGTAAACTTCATCACTGTGATTGTTTGTGTGGTTTATTCAGTTGAAATTAGTTAACTATTCACAGGTTTCACATCTATATTAAGTACACACTGTAATTGTTTGTGGTTCCTTAAACGTTAAACACTGGTTTTCTTTTCATATTTGATAATCATCATTTCTTTTGTCACTTATATAGTCTTTAGTACACGTGGTTTATGTTGAGTCCTTGCATGATCTGTCCATCTTCTTCTCTCTTCATGGTACTCTTCCTGGTCCTTCTTCTTTCTTCTTCTTCTTCTTCTTCTTCTTCAATATTTTCACTGTAGTCGCTATCTTTATTTGTTTCCCTCGCTGTTGGAGTTCGTTGGTCCTTATTTTGTCGGTTCCCCTCACTGTTGGATCCTATTGGGTCTGGTTACTGATATTTTGTTTTGGCTCATGGCATTTTCCTTCTTCATTTTGTATTTGATGTTGCTATGTTAATGTTATTTTCTTCATCGTTGGATTTTTATATCAATATATTTGTAGATACACACTTTTATACACTTAGGTTTATTTATCTAGATATACTTCCATGTTTGTCTCTTACTTGACGTTATATTAGCTTATATTATGTAACTACCATATTTGGTAACGTTACAATATATATATATATATATATGTATATATATATATATATATATATATATTGTAACGTAACAGAATTGAGGTCCCCAACGTTACATAAAAAAATTGAATTAACTATGGTCAAGGACCATACCCCGAATTAAGGTTGCTCAGTAATTAATGCATCTGAGATGTACCTCAAGTCAAAAGATATAATAAATAACATTGAGTATAAAATACTATACCAATTAATGGTTAATATAATAAATCGTACTTGTTTTTATACTGTAGCATGTTAGTGTTCACAGAATATTTATGTTATGTTTTGAGTATGGTAAGAGTGAACTAATGTTGTTTAATAGGAATACTTAATCAGTGATAATGTTTGTATTTATGTTAAATTTGTCTTCAGACAATCAAGTATAGTTACCTGTGTTAGGCATTATACTAAGTTTTAAGTATTGACTAAAATTGAATAATGAAGTTGTTTTAATTAATGTTTGTAAACTTGGCCAGGAGGGCAATCAGTGTTTAAGGTTTGACAAGTAGTTGTGATAATTATATTGTAAACTAATGAAGGGTTCCAGGACGAGTTAATTAATGTAATAAAGTAAAAACCAGGAAATTAAAATTAATGTAAATAACCATTAACCAATAATTAATTGTACAGTAGGTCAGGTAAAGAAAATTAAGTTAAAAAACCAAACAATATTATAACAGTTGTAAGAAAACCTATAGGCCTAAATTTAATATTTGTGAAAGGAAATTAATACCTTTTTAAGAAGCCCAGTCCAATGAAACTATAGTAAAACATATACTGTTTAAGAAGGAAGGTTAGGTGAGAATTTTAGGTAATTTAGTATTATTCCAAGCATGGAGTATTTTATTGAAAAAGAGTAGTAATATTCTATAATTCTGGCTCTAGGATATCTAATTTCATCCAATGACAGAAAAAGTGGTTGTTAAGGCAACTGAAATGTACAAGAGTTGTTGATTTGGAATTATTCGTTTCGATTGTTACATGCTAATGAGTTGAGATGGGCAGACACATTTAAAAGAGTGAATAATGAAATTTGAAGAAAATATGAATCTAAATTAAAAAATCCTATTTAAAACCTAATTCTATAATACTACTGATGAGTAATAAAACCAATTAGACTTCCAAATTATAACTGAATACCTCTGAAAGAGTTGAAAACTCCTCACTTCATTCACCAGAATAATTCCGCTGGATTCGGTATTAAACCGATTTCCCATGTAATCAGAAGACTAGTTGAGAGAATTAAAGGCCGAAACTAACGGAATTATTGAGAAGACATACGAAGACCTCGTTTGCTGAGTTAACCATCGCCTTCAAGAAAAGCTAGAATCCTATTCTCATTCCAACGTGACCGGTAACTATCAAGATCATAAGAGAAGAACGGCAGTTAGAAGAGTTCCTGAGAGCTTCCCTGTATACTCCACCATCAATTTTATTAAGGGCCAGAACACTTTTTACTGGATGAACGTGATTTAAGCCGAGCATCTTCAACTGTTTACAGACATCCAATGCCAGTTTGAGTTCCGTCGACTCGGTAAAAAACAACTTATTTTTAAATTCAATATATTTAGAGTTAATAACCTTATGTAATACTTGAGTAACCTTAATTTTGCATTTTACCTGGCCTTACTAATGGTTAAAAGAATCTTACGAACCCTGGGATAAGAAATATTTATTGTTATATTTAATTTGTATAAGTCAAAGGAACTTGATCAATTGACAATCGATATATCTTTGTATAATCGATTTGATAATATTATTATTTTGGAGATAACGGTTACTGTGAAATAACGTATAAAATAAATAAAGGATCTTTATTGTATGAGATAATGTTTTATGTTATTGCAGAATAAGTACTATATGTTGTGGGGGAAATAACTTACAGGAATAGGTTGATTAAAATCCGATGAACGGTTAACCTAGAAACAAGCTTATTACAAATAACAGTGCTAATTGTCAACAGCTGGTGGAACGGGAGATTGCCGAACTAGCGTGTTTTCTGTACCAAATTTGAATAGAATTATGTAATATCGAGGGACTAGGGTTGACAAGAATACTCAATACATTCAGTCAATACACGATATATATAGTTAATATTGTCTAACTATTGAATACTAAGTTAAACCTATATCATAGTACGATTATAAGTTAAAAGAACATAATCATAACTATATTTGCCTAATAATATATTTTCAGGAGGTTTCATCTGTAACAACCTAATAGATACATTCATTAATGACATATTGATTAAAAAAAAGATAAAAACATTTTAATTGTTACAAATTGCCACCTTCAACGTGTTACTTGACGTTGATACACGGGAGTCTCATATAACTAATTACACCCAACAACCAAGTTCTTTACAAATTGAAGCTCACAACGCAGAGCATCATCATCTCTTAACACCGACGAACAGGTGGTGTTACAAATTGGCGCCCAACGTGGGGCTTTAGTTAAGTAAAAAATCATATTAATTATTACTTAACTTGAGCAGGCAACCATTAGAGGCACAGGAATGCATACGAGAGGTGTTATTAAAGGATGGAGAAGGAGCAGGAAACGGAAGAGGATAGACGGGAAGAAGAAGCAGAGGTAGTTACAGACAACGAAATGGAACAACAAACAAGCAATAAAGAGGATGCCCAAGGGGACCAACCAGACAAAGCGGTAGCCAAAGAAGAACCTAATTGGCAAGACATGATGAAGTTCATGGCAGAACAATTTAAGAAACAGGAGGAAAACTCAAAGCAAACTACAGAAAATCTAGAAAATAAAATAGACAGTATCAAAGAAGATAATAGACAAACTAACAAAAAATTAGACAGTATTAACGAAAACTCAAAGAAACAAAATGAAATTTTGAGTGAGAATTTGATCAAATTAATGAATGAGAAGTTTGACAAAAATAAAGAGGAGAATGATGAGAATAACCGGCTCATAAATGAAAGTTTGAACCAAATCAATGAAAGGTTTGACAGGAATGATGAGAGATTAAAGCAGATTCAGGAAAATAATAAACAAATAGATGAGACAATTGAAAACAGTAATAAGGAGTTGCGGCAGATTATAAATGAACAGAACCAAGCATTGAGGGAAGATATCAATGAAAGGGATGCAAATGTCAATGAAACACTCAATAAAAGGGTAGATAATAATGAAGCGGAAGTAAGACAGCAAATAAATGGAATTAAGGTGGGTCTGGAAAAGACAGATGAAACCATAGTACAACTCACAATGGAAGTAGAGGCCAAAATTAATCATGGGGAAAATACCAACAAAACTATGATAAATCAAGTACAATTAGAAACACAAGAGAAATTGGACGGGGTGCAAATTAATATAGATGGGAGAGTTGAATTGGTAAATAACGAAATAACACAAATAAAAACCCAAGTAGTTCAAATAAAGAGACTATAGAAAATATAAAAAATCAGGAAATAAGTAATATAAAGGAATCAATAGAGATTTTACAAAATCGACCAATGTATCTAGCGCATCACATAGCCCCTGAGCATAAAGATAATATGAATTTTAAAATTTATAGGGGAAATCCCATAGAATTCCTGGTGAGAATAGACGAATGGTTTAACCGAATTAAAGTAACTCGATGGAACGTAATAAAAAGTTATTTAGATGAATGTTTCAAAAGTATAAATGATAATTGGTGGTCAGCTGTCTGGAATGAACTTATTGATTATGAGGAATTTAAAAGGACTTTTAAGTCAAAATACTGGTCAGATTCTGTACAGAACATGATTAGAGATAACATTACCAATGGGAGATTTAATTTTAATCAAGAGCAGTCACCAACTACTTACTTTTTGGGAAAGGTATGTTTAGCGCGTCATTTGGAACCGCGGATACCAGAGGAGTGTTTGGTAAATAAATTATCTTACCATTTTGAAGAAGAGATAGTTCATGCCAGACGCAGTGGACAAGTAAAGACCGTAGAAACAATGGAAACCTTGTTAGCCAGTTACGAAATGGAAGACTATTATCAAAGGTCCCGACGGCAAGGTGAATATTACAACAATAGAAGGGAAGAGACAAGTCAGGAGTCGCGTCCAGGAACAAATCGATTTAACAATAATAATTATCACCGAAGGGTGAATGACCAATTTATGAACAATCGTTATCGCAACAATTATTACCCAAGTAATCACTATACTAATCATGAGAATAACAGATACAGAACAGGCCGCAGGAATTTGGACAATGGGAGAGAGTATTGGAACAATAATTGTGCCAACAATGACCAACGAAATCAACCCAGTAATCGAAGTCGAGAGGAGGATCTGCCTAGACACCAAGAAACCCGTAGAGATTTTAGACCCGATGATGGCAACCCAGGAACCACTGCGAGTGACGATCGTCCGCAGGATAGGATGGAAAACTGAGTACAGCAGTGGAAGTATCTAGTAACCCCTCGCTGCTGGGATTGGAAGGGTATGTACAAAAGCATAGGGAAACCAACCAAATTATAAAAATTACAAGGAACAATTATTTAAAGGACATACGAAATGATTTAACGGAAGAAGTGTTACCGTCAGAGAATAAAACTGACAATCAAATTATATACATCATGGCAGAATTGCAGGGAGTTATGACAGAGATAGTGATTGATACTGGCGTGAACGTGTCGCTACTGGACAAGGTAGAATATAACCGAATAAGGGAGAAGTATAAGAAAAATATACCAACATTACCAGTTAACAACATGGTAATTATAGGTGCTACTGGCAGACCAAATAAAACAATACGGCAGCAAGTAATGATGGAAGTATCTAGTGAAGGTAAAACTATTCCTATGGTGTTTATGGTAGCTCAAGGACTACCATTTAAAGCAATGTTAGGGTGTGATACGCTGCGGCGCCACTCAGCTATTATTAATATGGGCAGAGGAAAAATAACCCTGTACCATGAAAATGGAGAATGGTCAAGTGAAATAGTGGACCATAAAAATGCCACTCACCAAAGACATTCTTTTACTTTAATGCGTGATGATGAAATGGAATATAGAGCACCTTTTGAGGAATTAACCTGTACTGAGGAGAATGAATGGAAGGAAAAATTGCAAGAGATTTATTTGTTTAAAACTGTCAATAATAATAATAGAGTAACACCTGAACAAAAGAATCAATTAATAAAGATTTATAACAGATATAAAAAGGTATTTTTGGATTTGCCAGGGAAAGCCAGGAATTTTATTTGTGAATTGTCATTTAAACTTTAACCGGAAATCATATCCTATACCCCAATCCCTAAAACCAGCAGTGAGAAGGGAAATACAGAGTATGATGGAACAGGACATAATTGAATATAGTTCATCACCATACACCAGCCCTATAGTAGCTATAAAGAAGAAGGATGGTACCGTACGTTATGTTTGGACGCCAGGGAAATAAATAAAAATATAATCAATGATAGAACCTCACCAGGGGAAATTGAAGAGTTAATGAAGAAATTTAAGAATTGCAGATGTATGAGCATTTGGGATGCTGTTTGTGGATACTGGCAGGTGGAGTTACATCCCAACAGTAGGAATTATGTTGCCTTTATATTTGAAGGTAGAAATTATCATTTTAAACGTCTTCCTTTTGGGTTAGTAAACTCTGTAGCGGTTTTTATTAAGTGCATGGACCAGGTACTGGGTGAAGAAGTGTTAGCCTTCACAACAGTATATGTAGACGATATATTAATAACTTCAACCACATGGGAGGAACATTGCCGACGTGTGGAAATGGTGTTAAGCAAGTTAGAAAAGAGCAACATTACATTGAAATTGAATAAGTCAAAATTATTAACCAATCAATTACAATTCTTAGGGTTCATACTCTCGGAAAATGGAATATCAACATCCCCTGAAAAGGTGGAAGCTATTCAAAACTTCCCCAGACCTAAAAACATTAGACAGCTGCAATCATTCCTAGGAGTGTGCAACTATTACAGGAAATTCCAAAGGAATTATTCCCAATTAACAGCAAGATTTAAACATTTGCTGTCATCTAAACATAAATGGAAATGGAAGGAGGAAGATGATGAGACATTCATTTTAATTAAAGAGAAATTTTTACAAAATATCATCCTGCACCATCCTGATTTTGAGAAACAATTTTTTATAAATTGTGACGCCAGTGATGTGAGGCTGGGTGCTGAGCTATATCAGGAAGATCCAGAAGGAGACCACCAAGTAATAAGTTTTGCCAGTCGAGTCCTAAATCAATGTGAAAGAAATTACAGTGTCACAGAAAAGGAATTATTGAGTGTTGTATTTGCATGCAATAAATTCCGCACATATGTATTGGGTTATCCTTTAACAGTACGGTCCGACCACAAATCCATATCATTTATACAAAGATGCAAACTAAACCACGGTAGATTAACTCGTTGGATATTGGCTCTCCAGGAATACAACATAACATGGGAATATGTGCCAGGAAAACAGAACACTGTCGCTGACGCTCTATCTAGGGTAAACCTGGAAGATGGTACTTTTGAAATTGAAAGAGAGGATGTTGGAAAAATATACCTTGTAATATCAGCTAGAGAAGAATTAGTAGAAGTGCTAACCAAAATTCAGGAAGAACAAGCAAAGGATCAGAGATTGTCCACTATACAAGAACGTCTCTGCAGTAATGATACTATAATTATGCAATATTATCAAAATTATAAAGGATTAATCTTCATAAAGTCTCCTGTTGAAAAGAATAAATGGAAATTATACATTCCCAAATCTACAGAACCATTAATAATAAAAATTTACCATCAAATGTATGGACACATGGGTTCCATCAAGGTAGTGAAGGCACTAGAGGAGCATGTATATATTAAGGGTTTGAATAAGAAGGTAAGGGAATTAACAAAACGATGTGGAATATGTCAGAGGGTTAAAGTAAACAATGAACGGAAGGAGGGATCTTTAATAACTATTACTTCAGAAAGAAAATTGCAAAAAACGTTCTTGACATTTGCGGACCTTTCCCACGTAGTGGAGGCAGGCGCCGATATAAATATATTGTCATCATCTTGGACCATTTCACACGTTATACGAAGTTGTATCCCATCAGCAAGGCATCCACCAATGTTATCATCAAAGTCATCACAGAAAAGTACATTATAGACGTGTGCATTCCATATTCCATAATAACGGACCATGGAACCCAGTTCAAGGGTCGAAGATGGAAATTAGAGATGTCAGATCGAGGAATTAAAACATACAAAACTTCAATTTATCATCCTAGTAGTAATCCAGCAGAAAGGGTACTCAGAGAGGTAGGACGAGTACTTCGTACTTATTGTTATGACAATCATAGGAAATGGAGTGAATTCTTACATGAAACCGAAACCTTTTTAAATATTGCTCATCACGAAACCATTGGTGTTACACCATACCAGATGATGTTTTCAAAACCACCACCTCGAGAAATTACCAATTTAATACCATTCCCTGAAGGACCTGAAGAAGAATTTGACCTTACCCATGTGTATAATAGGCTACTCCACAAACTGGAAACCCGAAGAAAAAAACAGGATGCTACCCGGAAAAGCATTATTAAATACACCATCGGAGAAAAAATGTTGATAAGAAATCGTCAGCAACCAAGCAGTTTCGAAGGAATAGCAAAGAAATTGTTGCTATTATATGTTGGACCTTTTATAATAAGCCAGGACAATCAGAACAATACTTACGTAGTATTGGACCCCGCAAATAATAGGGTGAAAGGTACATACAACCAGTCTGAAATAAAAAAGTATTATGAATAGGAGAACCAATTGGTTAGATACGAGTTATGAGTTTATTTTTTTACTAAACTTCGTTAAGACAAAATAAACTTCTTTTGAAGGGGGGGTGTTATGTAACGTAACAGAATTGAGGTCCCCAACGTTACATAAAAAATTGAATTAACTATGGTCAAGGACCATACCCCGAATTAAGGTTGCTCAGTAATTAATGCATCTGAGATGTACCTCAAGTCAAAAGATATAATAAATAACATTGAGTATAAAATACTATACCAATTAATGGTTAATATAATAAATCGTACTTGTTTTTATACTGTAGCATGTTAGTGTTCACAGAATATTTATGTTATGTTTTGAGTATGGTAAGAGTGAACTAATGTTGTTTAATAGGAATACTTAATCAGTGATAATGTTTGTATTTATGTTAAATTTGTCTTCAGACAATCAAGTATAGTTACCTGTGTTAGGCATTATACTAAGTTTTAAGTATTGACTAAAATTGAATAATGAAGTTGTTTTAATTAATGTTTGTAAACTTGGCCAGGAGGGCAATCAGTGTTTAAGGTTTGACAAGTAGTTGTGATAATTATATTGTAAACTAATGAAGGGTTCCAGGACGAGTTAATTAATGTAATAAAGTAAAAACCAGGAAATTAAAATTAATGTAAATAACCATTAACCAATAATTAATTGTACAGTAGGTCAGGTAAAGAAAATTAAGTTAAAAAACCAAACAATATTATAACAGTTGTAAGAAAACCTATAGGCCTAAATTTAATATTTGTGAAAGGAAATTAATACCTTTTTAAGAAGCCCAGTCCAATGAAACTATAGTAAAACATATACTGTTTAAGAAGGAAGGTTAGGTGAGAATTTTAGGTAATTTAGTATTATTCCAAGCATGGAGTATTTTATTGAAAAAGAGTAGTAATATTCTATAATTCTGGCTCTAGGATATCTAATTTCATCCAATGACAGAAAAAGTGGTTGTTAAGGCAACTGAAATGTACAAGAGTTGTTGATTTGGAATTATTCGTTTCGATTGTTACATGCTAATGAGTTGAGATGGGCAGACACATTTAAAAGAGTGAATAATGAAATTTGAAGAAAATATGAATCTAAATTAAAAAATCCTATTTAAAACCTAATTCTATAATACTACTGATGAGTAATAAAACCAATTAGACTTCCAAATTATAACTGAATACCTCTGAAAGAGTTGAAAACTCCTCACTTCATTCACCAGAATAATTCCGCTGGATTCGGTATTAAACCTATTTCCCATGTAATCAGAAGACTAGTTGAGAGAATTAAAGGCCGAAACTAACGGAATTATTGAGAAGACATACGAAGACCTCGTTTTGCTGAGTTAACCATCGCCTTCAAGAAAAGCTAGAATCCTATTCTCATTCCAACGTGACCGGTAACTATCAAGATCATAAGAGAAGAACGGCAGTTAGAAGAGTTCCTGAGAGCTTCCCTGTATACTCCACCATCAATTTTATTAAGGGCCAGAACACTTTTTACTGGATGAACGTGATTTAAGCCGAGCATCTTCAACTGTTTACAGACGTCCAATGCCAGTTTGAGTTCCGTCGACTCGGTAAAAAACAACTTATTTTTAAATTCAATATATTTAGAGTTAATAACCTTATGTAATACTTGAGTAACCTTAATTTTGCATTTTACCTGGCCTTACTAATGGTTAAAAGAATCTTACGAACCCTGGGATAAGAAATATTTATTGTTATATTTAATTTGTATAAGTCAAAGGAACTTGATCAATTGACAATCGATATATCTTTGTATAATCGATTTGATAATATTATTATTTTGGAGATAACGGTTACTGTGAAATAACGTATAAAATAAATAAAGGATCTTTATTGTATGAGATAATGTTTTATGTTATTGCAGAATAAGTACTATATGTTGTGGGGGAAATAACTTACAGGAATAGGTTGATTAAAATCCGATGAACGGTTAACCTAGAAACAAGCTTATTACAAATAACAGTGCTAATTGTCAACAGCTGGTGGAACGGGAGATTGCCGAACTAGCGTGTTTTCTGTACCAAATTTGAATAGAATTATGTAATATCGAGGGACTAGGGTTGACAAGAATACTCAATACATTCAGTCAATACACGATATATATAGTTAATATTGTCTAACTATTGAATACTAAGTTAAACCTATATCATAGTACGATTATAAGTTAAAAGAACATAATCATAACTATATTTGCCTAATAATATATTTTCAGGAGGTTTCATCTGTAACAACCTAATAGATACATTCATTAATGACATATTGATTAAAAAAAAGATAAAAACATTTTAATTGTTACAAATTGCCACCTTCAACGTGTTACTTGACGTTGATACACGGGAGTCTCATATAACTAATTACACCCATAAACCAAGTTCTTTACAAATTGAAGCTCACAACACAGAGCATCATCATCTTCTCTTAACACCGACGAACGGGTGGTGTTACAATATATATATATATATATATATTGTAACTCTACGAATTACATTACAAAATTATAATTATATTTATCTCTTACCTTCGGGTTTTTTACTCCAAGGGTCGTTCAGACGAAACTGCTGCAAAAAGGATTATTTGGATTTGATATAGGCAAAGATCAAATACACCGTTTGTGCTAAAACAAATTGCCTCTGATTTATTATTCATAAAAACTACTTCGTCTCTCTTTCATGACATTTAGATTAAATATTTGTAGAATGAGCAAAAATTTGTGAAATCAAACATAGTAACAAAATATTTCCTAATTAGCTAGCTTATGACAACTATGGTATACCACAACTATTTATTGTTTGTAATGAACCAATACGTGCTTTAGCTACACACTCACACACATTCGTTCTTTGATTTTGTCGTTCTATTTAAACCCCACTTCGAGATCTCTGATTTACATTTTAGATTTATAATTTATTTATGTTGAATTATACTCTGGGGAAAAAGGTAAAATAATCTTGGTTAAAACTCAGTCAATACTTAACGTCTGAAGAACTCCGCTGTTTGGCACCTCTACTGTGAATGCACTGTTTAACACACCATGATTTAGTTTTTCACTGTTTAACCGCGGTACTGTTATTGCTTATTTCAAATTAAGTTGCTGCGCCACTATTACTTTAATCCACTTTAAAATAGCATTCCGTGTTGTTTTGTCGGCCTACATATATTTTCGAACACTTAGCTCGCTTAGGCTGGCCGCGCGTTATACAGTTTTTTGTATTAGTTTTAGTATTTTAGAAGATAGGCCTACTCTTAACTACGGCCTATCTTACACCCGAGGCCACTATGTAGTTTTTATCTGCACTGTATGCTGCTTATTACCACTCTCTCTGATGACACACAGCAGACTGGGTTTCACACACAAGCCTGCTGCTATGTGATTGTGCAATGCGTCTGGCAGTTGTTTTGGCTGACTGGGTATGTTGCATTGCTGTACTGGAGGCTCCTTACAGGTGAAAGTCTGGCAATTTGGAAAGTGCTTAAAATGATGATTTGAATTAATATGAAATTAAACTGGGGTGGCTCACAAATCCGTACCGTCACAATATATATATATATATATATACATACACATAATACTTTACAGACTAATTCTAATACTACATAAAATTCACACATTATAAAATATATTGTAAACATTCTAAATTTTTCTTAACTCTACTACTTACGAGTACTACTGGATTTTTCTTTAGTTGTGAGTTACTCTTGTTTTAGAATTACTCCTTAAGTAATTTGTTACTTAATTATTACTCATATTCGATGTCAGCTGACTTCTCACTTTGCTCTACTTTCGATGAATAGGATTCAAGGTTGATCAGGCCTCGTACCTATTTATACGATTAGGTAGCCAATTGTTACTCAAGTACTCTTTAGCAGTTGAGTACAAAACATATACCTTTTACTACATTTATTTTGCTTGCACTCTACCATTTCCTTCTTTGTGATAACGTTTTATCTGCGAAATCTGTGTTCTTCGTACATATTTTTGAGTAGAGGGTTCGTACAGGGCTATAGTTACTGGAGTTAAGTATCTGTGAATTTGATAAGGACCGCACCATCGGTATGATAGCTTGGAGGTTGTCTTATCGATTGCACTACTCGTAGGGTGTGTTTTATACATTACTAAGTCACCGATTTGGTACTTTACTTCATTATTATTTCGCTCGTGATATTTCCTCGATTTCGCTAAGTTTGCTCGTAAATTAGCGCGAGCTTCATTCCAGATTTTCTTTATATTTTTTCCCTAATTTCAAGGGGTAGCAACTCATGTATTTTCCACTTAGTGGATAATGGGTGGTTAGGTTTGTATTTGAACAATAATTCGAATGGGGTAAACTTATGTCCTTCATGATAGGCTGGTCCCAAGACGTATGATCGTTTGCATGGTAGGCTATTAAAGCAGATTTTAGGTTTCGCAAATACCTTTCAGCTATATTACCTTGCGGACGATACTCTGTAGTGGTAATGTGGTCTATTCCTAATTTGAAACACATGTTCCTGAATTCCTTTGACTTAAACTGTGGTCCGTTATCCGACACTAGATGGACGGGAGTACCGAACTCTTTAAATAATCTATGCTGTAAAATACTTACGGTGGTTGAGGCTAATGCTTGCCGCATGGGGTACATCCATACGAATTTGCTGAAAGAATCTGTGCAAATTAGTAACATTGTATTTCCTGATCTAGAATGCGGGTAGGGTCCTGAAAAGTCTAAATAGATTTTGGAGAACGGGGTAGCAGGAATCTCTGAGATTAATTGACTTATTTGGCTGTTTCTCGCTGGTTTGCTGAGTGCACACAACTTACACCTTTTCACGAAATTAGCGATCTCACTGTTCATATTTTCCCAGTGATATTCTTTACGAATTCAATGTATGGTTTTATTTATTCCCATATGTGCTCCAATGGTTGAAGAGTGATAGTATTCCATCAGCATAGGTTTAATAATATCAGGGGCGATTATTCGTAAATATTTTCCGTTCACTATTCTATATCATAACACTCTCTTACTTAATATGTATTTTTCTGACTTATTTCCTTTATCGAGTTGTTCAATAATTGGTCTCAAACGGGGGTCTTGTTGTTGATACTGGGCTAAGTCCGTAAATGCAAGAGGAAATTCGGTAATTAAAGTATGATAATCGGCGTTTCTCTACTCTCCTTGTTTTCGTATGTTTTACTACTCGGCTGGAACATACGTGACAGTGTATCGGCAACTACGTTTTGGGTGCCTCTAATATGTTGTACTCTGAATTTAAAACAATTTAATCTTAATACCCATCTTCCGATACGACCTAACTGTTTTGGGTGATTTAGTAGCCAAGATAATGCTTGATTATCAGTTTCTAACAAAAACTCTTTATGTTCTAAAAAGGGTTTGAACTTCTCAAAAGCGAAAACGATTGCTAAACATTCTAATTCGTATGCGGAGTATTTCTTTTCTTGGTCTGTCAGGGTGCGTGAAGCGTAACTAATAGGTAATCTAGAGTTATCTATTTCCTGATATATTACTGCACCTAGGGCTACACTTGAACTGTCTGTCTGCACTATAAACGGTTTTGTAAAGTCGGCTAATTGTAGTACTGGGGGTGATATGATGCTTTCTTTTAATTTCTCGAATGTGGTTTGGTGTTGCTCATTCCACTCAAATTTAACTCCCTTCTTTCTTAAAGTATTTAGAGGTGCTGCAATTTCGGCTAGATGTGGGATATACTTGTGGAAATAATTTATCATTCCCAAAAATCGGGCTATTCCTTTCGCATTCCGCGGTGGTAAAAATTCTCTGATAGCACGGGTTCGCTCGGGGTCTATGCTTACCTTTCCGTTGGCTTTTACGATGTGACCTAAAAATGAAAATTGTGTGACAGCAAAATTTACTTTACTGGGGTTTACGGTTAATCCAGCTTTCTCCAATCGGGATAGTACTTCACGTAGATGTTTAAGATGTTGGTCAATTGATTCGCTGTAGATAACGATGTCATCTAAGTAGTGATACACATATTTAAATTTTATATCATGAAATAATTTTTCTAATAATCTGCTACATACAGAACTACCTTGGGATATACCAAAGGGTACCCTCGTAAATTGGTACAGGTTGAAAGGGACGGCAAATGTGGTTAGACGTTTTGATTCTTCCGAAAGGGGTATTTGATGGAATGCCTGATTTAAATCCATGATGGTAAAAATTTTTGCTTTCGTAAAATAATGAAAAGCACTGTGGATGTCGGGAAGCGGTATAGATTCAAATTCTATCCGTTTATTTAGTTGCCTGTAGTCCACAACTAGTCTATGTTTGTCGTTACTTTTGGGTACTAAAAACGCGGGTGATGAATAAGATGAAGTAGAGGGTTCGATGACTCCTTGTTCTAACAATTTGTTAATTTGGTTCCTCATTACTTCCATTTTTGGAGGTGATAACTTGTATGGGGCTAAACGTATTACTTTATTGTCGCTCAAATTGATTTTATACTCTATCAGGTCCATCAGTCCTAACTTTGGAGTGAGGACGTTGGAGAACTGTTTTATTAATATCTGCATGTTCCGTCTATCTTTACTTTCCAGATGACCTAATTCAGATTCGTGATGTTTTAGATGTGTAGAAGTAGTTCCAGTACTTTCTCTGTTATTTGCATTATCATCCAAGTTATATTTAGAATTATTCCTGTTTTACTGATAAAATCAGCTCCCAATATTAACTCGGGTCCTAACTCGTCGCATACCAACATTGGAAAATACCACGTTAGATTTTTAATTTTTACTTTAAACGTGATGATAAGTTTTATCATTAAATTTTGTTTATTAGCTGTAGCGCATCTAATATTTACTGATTGACTGCGTTTAACTAAATTGTGTTTAAATAATTTATTGGCTAGCTCTTGACTAATTAAACTTCGCGTTGATCCGGAATCAATTAATCCGAGGGTGGATGTAACACCGAGGTCAACTTGTATATACGGTAATTGACACTTACTGAAATCACATTTATTAATCGCGTTACATTTATCAATAAATTTTCTAACATAGGGGTCTAATTTTCTTTGGTTATTATTATTTTGTTTTAATTTGTTGTCTCTCAGGGGTTTACCTGTTTTCACGATGCTGCGGAAGACACAGGATTTCGGATCTCCCTGCCTTACATGTTTTTTGGATAATGAGTTTTCTGATTGTACTGTTTCCGTTTACAGTTTCTACTAATGTGTCCAGGTTTCCCGCAGTTATAGCATACATTTTCTTTACGTGGGGTCTCACTGGTTTCCTGTCGAGATTGAGGCTCCTTGGACTTACCATGGCCATGAAAATAGGTTGGTCGCCGAAATGGTCGTCTTTCTCGTAGAGTTCTAGCATCTGTGACTAGGGCTTGCGTTTCCTTTCTATATTGTGTTGTGGATAGCGATGCATGTCTGTTCTGATCTGCGTACCATACATTTGAAGAGTGAATACATTGTTCAAGATCAGCGAAAGAGTGGGGCCTGCTTATTAGTGCTAAACGGGAGCGTTCTTCAGGAGATAAGCCTACTAGAATAGTATCGACCAATTGTTTCTCACTCCAGTCGACTTGCAGTAGTCGTGAAGATTCTCTGATGTCTGCAATATAGTGGGCCAGTCTTTCATGGGCTCCTTTTACTCGAAGTACGGTATTTCTTTTAATCTCCTCGTAAATTCCCGTGGGGATAAAATATTTGATTATGGTAGTATGAAGTTCTTCTACTGGAAGAGTCGAGTTTAATGATTCCAGTACACGATCTCGTAATGGTGGTTTCCATTTGGGTAGGATTACTTGCAGGGTTTGCCAATCGTTCAATTGTTGTAGATCTTTTATTTGCAGGAGGTATCTGATGAAATTTAACAGTTTTGTAATACTTAAGCCATCGGTGTAAGGAATTTCATTAATTATTTTCTCTACTGGGTGGGTAACCTTTCCGTAGAGGTCTACATTAAAATTTACATTTGGTATACATTTCGAAGGATTTGTGGCAGCATTAGGAGTCGTAATCGCATATTGACTAGTGCGAGTATGGTGACCACTAGGCTGTGGGGGGTTCTGATATCGTTAGGGTATTTAATTTTCTACTAGGTAACTGTTCATGAGTCGGTTGTATCTTCGATACGGTGGGTGATTCGTGGTTCGAGGTGGAGGGAGGGTGTTCTAAAGTAGGGGATTGAACCGGGAAAATATATAATTTTTGTAAGTAGTGCTCAATTTCTTCCATTCTAGATGAGTCTGACTTTCGTCGCAATTCGTTGATAATTATGGGTAATTCACGTAATGCCTCATCCACAAATTTCTGCACATCGGCAGGGATTACAGTGACGTCGGGCCAGCTTAATAAATTGTTCAACCGGCGGGTTAAATGTTCTATTCGTTGCGTGACGCGCAGTATTGCAGTAGGTGATTTTTCGTCTTGAAGGTTTTTGAGATAATAACGTCAGTTCCCTATACTTCGCATAACAGGTTTCTCGTTCGCTGTCATAATCGAGTTCACGCAATCTATCTAACTGCGAGGGTATATCTGATCTGCTTTCGCGTAATGATTTGCGCAATTCAGACACTTACGTTCACGTGTTTTAAACCGCGTAAAATAGCTTCGTAGCACAGCTCATGTTTTAATAATAGATCAGGGTTAAATACAGCCATTTTTGAATTGTGAGTGGCTATAAATACTTATTCTACTATTCGCATTAAATCCTATACTACTCTTTCCTTTTTTTTTTTACACATAAACGATTAAAATGTGAACTTTAATCATTTTACATTGGTAGTGAGAGAGAGAAATCTCACACAGGCGTCAATATACGTTCAACGAAGGGGGAATTCTCGGTTACTAAACACAGGATAATACACGCTTCTTATAACAATAGAACAATCAAAGAGGGTTGCGTATTGTCTAACTCAACTTTGCGGGAGGTAACTATGACAGTTTTACACAGGCGTGGACAAGAATTTAACCGGTCAGATTTTGTTTACAAACCGACATGTTGATGAATGAAATTTTGACAAGCACGTACCTGATGTTGTTTCGTATTCTTGTGGCGTGTTAATTTAACATTATGTAGATTCCTATATCTAAATCATAATTAAAATTACTTATTTACTATACTATTATAATAATAATTATCATTTTATTTTATTTAAAATTTTAGACACATATTAGAGTAAATGAGTGAATAGATCAACAGGGTGTCCCTAATATTACACAATTACTTATTAAACAACACAAGGTGGCGCATGTTAATAATAAAATTATTTACCTGTTTTTTTTTTTTACAATAAAGCAAAAGCAGTGTGACAAAAGAAGCAGAGTGGCGCAATTTATAACATCTTAACTTGCGTTATAACATAGGGAACCCGTATTAATTGGTTCTGCCAATTATACAGGCTGCCTTCGTTGTAACAAGCTGAAAATTAATCAAATCACTAAAACAATTAATATACAAGGAACTTGCGGGGGGGGGGTAGTCTGCTGATTTATGCACTCAATATGCACTAAAGATGACATCTCTTTATTTATGTCTATTTGATTATACATAACATATCAACTTTTAACTTACAGTGAAAATTGTAATGGGTTTTCTACATTAAGATTTATAATACAGTTAGCGCTTTTTACCTCGGATCCGAGTTTCTATGTATTACTTAGGAATTTAAAGTTTACTCTACTCCATTAATGAATTACTTTATTACTCTTTATACCATTTGAGGAATGGTTTCATTTAGTAGTGCAATGTTCCAACGCTACATCACACTTGTTACTTTACAACTTATGGTTACTGAAGTTACTTGTTACAACATTTATTCTTAAACTTTAGAGATTGTCATTTTAAGTCTTTTAGTTTACAATTACTTCTATTTCAAAAGATACATATCCACGGAAGACAAGCCTCCGCGTCACCTCTTAGTTAAGGGTTTTAGTCCTAGTCCTCCACGCGTGATTCTTCGGTCCTCTCTCTGTAGTGGGTTGTCATCGTGGTAGTCTTTCTGGTGAAGGTCCTCGGACTCAACTAATGTTGATTCGGATGTTACAGTGTCATGAAGTCGTGCGGTTTCTTGGTGGTATTGTAAATACAGTTGAGGTCTTCGTCTTCACATTTTACAGTTATGCACATCACATTTGGTAATAGTACGGTTGTATCTGAATTTACATATACAACACTAAAATAACTTTAACTATATTTCTTACTGGGAGATGTCACCTTACGCACTTAATTTTCTACATTACTTTTTTCTGTTACACACTACATTCTCGTTGTATAACTCTTCACACGGTTATTTGAAACTAATAACCACATTTAACAAAAAGTACATATTTTGTACAGCGCTCTGCTTTGAGCTGCTTACTGGTTGAATGACGCATCATCTCTGCACTGCAACTATGTAGGAAGGGTCAGTTAATCGCGCGGAGGTTACGCGTCACAGCGAAATAGTTCCACATTTCTCCTTTATTTAAATGGTTAAAGTTTGACTTTTTAATTATTCAGAGATATTCTTAATTACAAACGTTATCAAAGTACACTACTGTGGTCTTGTTTAATTATTTAAATAATGTCAAATTTACAAGTATTATTAGTTTGTTTAGGGGTCGGAATTCAAGTTAATTCCGGTTAGCGCATGTCTATGCAGGGTTAATTAACAAGGTTTACCCTATCTGTACACTCGTATTCCTTTTTATTTTATTATTAAAACTCTTTCTTAAATATTATTATAATTTTATGATAGCGATAAAATTTAGTTTAAATGTGCTATTTTATTAAAATTTAAAATTTCTCAGCCTTTACATTACCTATTTATTAATTACTATATTTTTAATTAATGAAATCATCACACAATGGAAAACGCAATCATCTGCGCACATGTTCACATTCCAACGCTTTATCGCTCTTGTACCTGGTTCCGTCTGGCACAGAGTGAATACAGGGTGTTACATAATTAAGTTTTCGTGACCATAATTGGTGCCCAAACAGATTAGCCCCAAATAATTATTAAATAAATTAAAAAAAATAGACCCTTCTCTTAATTTGCCCCGTTACAATAATACTTATCATATGATGACCGAAACCATGCCCGACGCGGCGTGAGATGACAAAAGTAACCACACCTTGCCACTAGGTAATGTTGACCAAAAGCTCATAAGTTTCCCATTGTGGGTATGATAATACCATCCAACCTCAATTTAGTAGCCTAATACAGTGGAACCTCGATATAGTGCCCATGCAATATAAAGCGACCCTTGATGTAACACTCATTTTTCACGGTCCCGGCAAATTCCCCATATAAACAATATAAAATAAACCTTGATATTATGCCCCAGTTTCGGTATCCATCCTTGATGTAATGCTCTTTTGTCAGCGGATGGAAAGGAATTTTCGGAAGTCATAACGCCCTTTATTTTTTTCCAGAGTCCAGAGCCGTTGTAAACAGTGGTGCAAGGTATGCACTGCAACACGGGCGACACAATCAGTTGCGGCAAATCATATCGTCATACATGTTTTGTGTTTAACATCAAATCAAGTACGTTTTTTTTACCCACCCGATCTTAACTTTTTAAAGTATCTCAAAATCTTCCTCTTCTACAATCTGTGGAATAAAGCTCAAGGCACTTTTGTTATTCTCTGTACACTGTTTATTTTTTGTAATTAAAGAATACTGAATAAATGTTGACAAGTTTTTTTTCTTCATTTTTCATATTTTCATCCCTAAATTTAGTTCTCAGAGGTTTTAGAATAACAGATTCTCTATGATTTACAACATATAGGCCTATTATTTTTTTACATAACATGGTTTGCAAGGAGCTACCTTTATAGGAATCATCTCAGACTAACTCTAATATTTATGAAGTTTAGGTTACCAAGTGTCACCAACACACTACATATGACGTGAGAAAATTATTCTTAGAAATTTCTTTACATTTCTCAAGTTAAACTGAAACTTTTATATAAAGCTATCCTCAGTATAAAGCGCTTTTTGGTCAGTTCGCAGAAGAGCGTTATATCAAGGTTTCACTCTAGACAGAAAAATAAGAAAAACATTTTGGCCCAGGTGGATAGAATAGGCCAAATTTGCTGGCAGAGAACGTGTTAATTGTTATTGTTCACTAATGTCTCCAAATGTTAGTGATGTTTATTACCCTCCACACACACACACACACACGCGTGCGCGCGCGCACGCATGCACACGTTTATACCAGATTCTATACGAGTGTTGTATTAATTTAAGTAAGTTGTTTTATTTAGGTTTCTAGTGCGTGTGTCGTATTTTGAGATTTACAATGAAGAAGTACGTGACTTGCTAATTAAAAACTCAACAAAACTAGAAGTTAAGGAAAGACCAGATATCGGTGTGTTTGTCAAAGATCTGTCAACGTACATAGTTAACAATGCCGACGACATGGACAGGATAATGTCTCTTGGAAATAAAAACAGTAAGTTGTTCCTTACATTTTGTGGGAGAAATTTAACGACTAATAATTATTATTTATTGGTACTTTCACTTGTGAAACTTACTTGTTGATATTCCCTCAAACGCCGTTTTGGAGTTCTATTCTCCTTCTTCAGTGAGGTTTGAATACGGAATGTTACGGTTTAAATGTATTATTCCGTATTCAAACCTCACTGAAGAAGGAGAATACAACTCCGAAACGGCGTTTGAGGGAATATCAACAAGTAAGTTTCACAAGTGAAAGTACCAAAAATAGTAATTATTAAGTGCTGTGAAAAAAGTAGTGATGAACATTCAAAATAATATTAACAACTAAAATGTGTGTTTTAATTTCACACAGTGGCAAACTGCATGGTGGTGTGTGTGTGTTTAGAGTTATCCTGAATTTGTCATAAAAACCTGATAAAATTAATTTAACTGCTGTGGCAAAAAAAAAGAGATACATAATTGTAAGCATTATTCTGTATTTAATTTATATGACCTAGAGTGTTTAAATAATAACAAATAATAAATAATATAATAATAATAAATAACAAAATTTAAATTTTCAAATTAAACATTATGTAAACCTGTTAAAGTAATAATTGAAATTTGTTTAATTGTGCAGTGTGTTAAGTTACATATGTAACTGGTACTTATTGAATTTCACACCATTTTCTGTAAGTACAGTAGAACCTCACTAATTCGTCACCTGTGGGACCAAAGGGTGACGCCTCCTCCTCCTCCTCCCCTCCCCATCCTTCTCCTCCTCCTCCTCCTCCATCACTCACATTTCATAGCCTACATCTGGTGAGTCTGTTTTACACCAGTTTTTGGACGTCGTCTTTATTCAAACTGTTAAATGCTGGTAGGTATTGGCAGATATCTAAAAATTCCGATATGGGGTCACGACATGGTTCTGTAGATGCTGGTTGTAATTCAGATAGCCATAACTTATTCCAGGCAGATATCACAGTGTTTTCCAGAATACTTTCCCAGCCACCAGCAGTCCGACTGAATTTTTGGAAACGTATTATGCTATAACAACACAACACAACACAACACTTATTGTGCCATATACGAAATACCCATTCTCAGAACCAATACTTCCGCAAACTGTTCTCCTGGCTGCTATTATTAGAAACCCGGCCACAATCAGCATGTTTCCGGTTTAACGCAACGCAGCTATAACAGCTATAATTAGAGCGTATATGTTACTCGCTTGTTAATAAAGAAAAAGGAAAATAAGATTGAGTGGGTGATGAATTACAGCGGGAGACAAATTAGTGGGTGACGAATTAGTAAGATTCCACTGTACTTCAAAAACTGATATTCTATATGTCAAACCATTAACCGGAATTTTTGTTCCAATCTCACAATGGTTTGAGTTATAGAATATCAGATGTATTTAATTTTTATTTATTTATATGAAGTCCATAAACTACTGTATAGTAAATACAATAAATATGTCCTTGACCTAAACAATGTGTGGAATTAAAATAAAATTGTATGGTATATTACATATTATGATTCCATTTTAGGGGTTGTAGGGGCTACAGCAATGAACATGGAAAGCTCGCGCTCGCACGCTATATTTTCTATAACGATTGAAACCAGTCAGATGTGTGCAGACAACCAACAACACGTCAAAATGGGCAGGCTGCATCTTGTTGATTTGGCGGTATGTTTTTGTACTATCATTTTGTGTGTGTTTAATGTCCAATAACTATATTAAAAATGATTTGTGATGTGTGTACATGACAGTGGAACATTTTGTTTTCATTTTTATCTTTAACAACTTAATACATTTGTCAGTTATGTATTTATGAAATAATTGTAAAGTATGTAAAAAAATGTTGTGAATATGTTGCATAAGTTCAGCCTTATATGTGGGACCATCAGGAGAACTCTTGAGTCAGCAAATAAAGAAACACACCTATAACTTTACAAGGTGATGGCCCTTGCCACACCTCTTAATGGGTCTGAGAATTGGACTTTAATGAAAGGGCAGGCCAGTTGTATCCAAGCAGCTGAAATAGATTTCTCAGGCATGTGGCAGGATATACTCTCCATGGTCACAGAAGAAACACAGATATACAACAGGAACTGAATATTATGAGTATACTTGACAGGATTGCCCAGTATCAGCTGAATTGGTGAGAACATCTTTGTCGAATAGATAACTGCCGCATCTTCAAATAACTATGAAACTATAAGCCGAGGGGACAGAGAGGTGTGGGATGTCCGAGGAATCGCTGGCATGACCGGAATCTTTGCCTGTTTGAGACCGGAACAAACCATCCTTTGTTTAATACTTGAAGATGATGATAAATGATGATGTAAAAAAATTAAATGTACAGTGTTTCAGTGTATAATAAATGTTCCAAATTCAAATTAATATGGAGGAAAGAGATATTGTAATGATAATAAAAATCACTTGTTGACTCTTTTTTCTGAGAATTTATTGGTGTATGTAATTGAAGTAATTTACGTTTTTATAGCATGTGTTTTGTTTTATGTACAAGTTCTGTCTAAAAAGTATTGAGAAAAAGCTTTAAAACTTTTTACCATAAGAAAAGGCATCACTGTGAATATACAGGGTGGCCATGCACAGAATTCTCATCCCGAAAGACAGCTTTACATATGTTATGTGCATGCGCCAGTCATTATTCCAAACACAAAAACATTTAGTACTTAGACTATGTGGCGTCAAAGCAAATTTTTCGTTATTTGCAAAACTAATTTTATACTTCAAAGTATATGCATTCACTCACATTTATTTTGATGAAAAAAATAGAGCAGTTGTCAGTGTATCCTAGTTGTACGAAACAAAATTGGGCAAACTAATGTTTGCAGGTTAGAAAGTAGTTTGTTTCTTTTACACCACTTCTGCTTTTCGCATTTGGTTATTTTTATAAAAGTGTACAACGTCTTAGTCCACTTGATTGTGCTATTGCTTTGTCCTGTATTACAAAAACTAGAGCACAGTGATATTGACCAATGCACTCTTCTTCTTCTTCTTTTCTCCAAATGTTGAAATTAGTTGTGATGGGAGCAGAGCGACTAGTCGGCTCTATGCAAACAGCTGCTTAAAGCAGTGATGTACAGTACTTGAGTGCACATCTGTATTAAGACCATAATTTGTTTTATATCCCTACCAGCCATTGTGTTTTCTGTACAGTTTTACCAACCTGTCAGGAAGTTTGCTTTTACTAGTTGCAGAGGTCAAGAAACACCACCAGTTGTCAAATCAATTAAGCTACCTATGCATTTGCAATAGGACTTGATTTAATCGTTTGTGATCAAGACAGATAGTTTCACGCCACAAATTAGACTTTATGTCTTTGGCACTATTTTCAAGTGGTAGGAAAACATAAGTACCTTATTCAGGTAACTAGCCCAAAAATATATTGATTGTTAAAGAAATTTCTTTTATCACTAACATATTGTAGTACACATTTTGATTGTTGTGGGATCATGCAACCGTGACACCAGCCACCCTGGGGCCACCATTTTGGAAGTATGGACAGCATCCAAAAGACTATGTCAGATCATCTTAAAAGATTGATAGTTACAGGCTTCCAGCACTGTTTCAATTAATCGTTCAATGAATGAATGAATAAATCAATCACTAAAGGCAATAAAATCGTTGTGTAGCAAATATATCAAAATTGATTTTATAAAATCGGTCTCATTAATTTTTAGACATACCATATATGTGCATACAAGGTATGTTAAAAAGAAAGACCGAACTATTTGTGTAGCACGTCATAGAGTGAGCTGCACAATTAAGTGCTGCTAGAGACAGTTTTTAGTGCCGGAATGCACTTATCTCCATCCCCTCATGATCATCAGTCTTCGAGCTACACACACTGTAGTGGGCACGAACACACATCATCCATCAGATTTATAATGAAGTGCGAATGAAGATCTTAACACAACATGTGTGCATAAAATTTTGCTGCTAGCTTTGTAAAATCTTTACAGAGCAATTTCCATTACATTCCAAAGTTGTCATTACCAAGTGGATTGGTACGCAGTTGCTAACCGATTTCAATACGGGTTTCTTTCTGATCATCAGACAACAAATGCAGCACGAGTTTTTCAGTGATATGATACATCAAAGTTTTTCTATCAGAATTTAATTTTACAATCTTATATGGATCCCCCTGCTCTCAGGAAGTCTCGGCAGTTAAATGATGATTTACAATTACCACATCATGAGCTTTCTTGTCATGATCTTCGACTTCACTTTGATCTGCCCTCTTTAAAAATGCTTAAAATAATTGTTCAGTTCATACAGGCCTCCACGTATGCTTAATTGAACAACCAGAATGTCTCTGTAAAGTTTTAACGTAGTTTTGCCGCAGAGTTTCATATGCACACGTTGTTCTTCGAGGTCTTTCTTACTCTGTTTGTAACTAATCCGACAGACATGTGCACGTCCCCACTCAATCTGAAATAGGTTAAAGACTTATGCTTATAGCGGAGCAGAGTAAATGGCTGTTTGTTGTCAAAAACTATCTCTAGGTATGCCCAAAGTCGCAACGTGTTGTTTGTGCGGGTTGATGTGTTATTCAAAAAGTTGGGTTTTTTTTTTTTTGAACACACCTCGTACAGTATATTGGGAAAAAGCTTTTTGTAACCACGCCTCACTTAACTGAACAGCATTAACATATCTGCGATAGTAGTTGAATACAAGATGAGTTGGTGTAAATGGTACAAAATAATATAGTATAAATAAAAAATTTATATAAAATAGAAATTAATTGTAAACTTGCTTTCAGGGATCCGAGAGACAAAGCAAGACTGGTTCGGTTGGACAAAGACTGAGAGAGGCCACCAAAATCAACCTTTCTCTGTCTACATTGGGTAACGTCATTTCTGCTCTAGTCGATGGAAAATGTACTCACATTCCGTATCGTAATTCCAAACTGACACGCATATTACAGGATTCTCTTGGCGGAAACTCCAAAACTGTTATGGTATGTACATTACATATCATTGTCTGTAATGTTAAATTTGTCTGCCTGTAGTGTCTGAAATTATATACTGTTTCTGTTGTTAGTTCAATCCAGATGTAAACAAACAGGCATGGCACATCTGAAACGCTACTTGCTGCTTGAATTAGAGGCGTGGCACTCTGACAGAATGAGTACAGACAGGGTACATAGAATATTGATACTGTATAAACACTTGTAAAGTGTAATAATTTGTCCTGATCAAAATAAAACTTGTGTGAGTGTGTTACTCTAACAGTGAAATATTTTATTACACCAGTTAATGACTTTTTTAACCATTTAAAAATTGCAACAAAACAAAAAAGCAAAGTTTTTTTTGCTTACACTGATAATTACTTCCAGTGTATTGTATATTATCAGTTTCTGACAAGAGAGCAATTCAATCCCTTCCATATTTGTGTCACAACTTGCATCATCACTTGAGTAAGCGGTATTAATGATAAGACTGTCTATAACGACGTCGGTAATGTGGGCCACTTCCCAGAGCTTACCATCTTCCTTGAATACATGTTCGATACAATGACGCCACTTGTTCGCCACTGTTTCATTTCCCGCCTCCTCTATCAATTGTTTTACATCATGCAGCTTATATGTTGTGTTGTGACGGCCAACATATTCTTTCAACTGGCTTCATATTAATTCAGTAGGATTCAGAATACAGTGATAAGAAGAAAGTCTTAAAAACGACGTGCCCCAATTTAAGTGACAAGATAACTCTCACATGACTATACAGACATTCTGCACATACGCATAACACATTACTGTGTGAACAGTGTCAACGCCCCTGACCAATAGTATTTCAAAGTGTCCACGTGGGTTTGTTTACATTGCGATTGAACTAAGAATGGAAAGAGTATAAACACATTGTCATGGCATTGTGACACTATTGATATACAGTAAACTCCCAATCGTCTGTGGAATTGGATGGCATGGTCACCATAGATAATCTACAGTGTGTACAAAAAAGGTTATTAAAATTGTTTATTAACAATGTGTACATTGTTATTACACAATGTGTAATTAAAATTGTTTATTAACCTCAGCTGTTTATTTAGAGCAAAGCAATCAAGTAAAACCCTGTTAAGATGCTCATCAAGGGACCATGTGAAAACCGCCTATTAAGCGGGATATTACTAAGTAGCAATATATACATACCAAAACTGTATAACTAATAATCACATTTTCTATCCAGTTTAAATACTGATTCACACGAATTGACATTTTGTGAGAAGTTGTAAAGATAATTATCGTATGTGTACCATCAGTGTATCGTCTACATTGAATATTTCTGAAGTTACTACCTATAAACGTACAAAAATTATGTAGGTGTATAAAAAATCCTAGTGAACGTCTCCCGTGTTTGGATGTGCAGCAGGGATTAGATTCAGGAATGAATTATCGCAAACGTATGAATTATAAAATATCAGAAAAATACATGTCAGTAAAGTCAGTCACTGCTGACCTGTCAGCAAACATCACAGGTGGCATTCAACATTAGTATCCAATTTTTCACATCTGTGAACTAATCTAGTAGAGTACAATGGCTTTCAATTATACTGCGTAAGCATAAAGACAAACATACTGAGAAAATTTAATGTTTCTGCAGTCGCAGTAAAGTACATATACCCGGATGACTCATGGTAGCCAGCTGCTGAGCGACAAACAATACTGCACTGTTGGTGAGGGGTGACACATTCCGTCCCTCAGAGATACCTTTACATAACTTAAAATAATTTTGATAAAATATTGCTAACAGTAGTTATTAAAGTTGTGTATTAAGATTAGTGGAAGAGAAGTTTTAATTCAGGTGAAATTTATTTCTGCTTTAAATAACAGTCTGCGGGTACCCATGGATAATCTGCAATGTGCATATCACTTGAGGATAATTGAGACTTTACTGTCTTCAATTCCAATTTGAAGAGGTGTAAAGGTATTAATAAGAGATCTCATTAATTGTCAGTAAACAACAACAGACATGCTCAACATAGTGCAGTATTTGAGTGTTTACTGCAGCATTTTCTGAATCATTACTGTGTCAGTAATCATCACCATTACACAGCCTACGTTTTGATTACTGAAGGCTATAAATATCCCCTTTTTTCTTTCTCTTATTAGTTAGCTTACAGAAAGTATTCCCTAATTCACTGAAGAAGCTTTTAGTGTTAAATACATTAGTTGAAAATAGGGTTATTTTATTGATCCAGGCTTAGGTTAGGCTTAGGCTTAGTGTATCACATCATTTAAGTGTATCACAGCAAATGAAATATTAACGACATGTTTAAGAGCATGGAAATCCAGAGTGACTTCGGAAATACAGCTTATTGTATGGGTCCCCTGCTATATGCGGATGACATAGTTCTTATTTAAGAAAATGAGGATGATTTACAAAGAGCTATGTTTCAATTACAAGAAGTGGCAAGAGAGTACTCACTGACAATTTCAGTAACAAAGACCAAAACCATGGCCTTTAAAAGTAAATATCCAGTGAGGACTAAGCTAGTTATAAACAACAGCACTTTAGAACAAGTGAGCCGTTTCAAATATATCAGCTGTGCAGTAAGCTATGAATCTGAATATGATATATAAGAGAGAAGAAAAATAAATTTAAGAATATTTGTGGTACGTTCATAGAAATCTTAGAAATAAAGCAAGACTCAGGACAAAGATTAAATTTTATAAGACAATTGCAATATCCACATTGACTTATGCGAGTGAGGCATGGGTCATGACACAAAAGAAATGCAGTAAGATTCAGAGTGCTGAAATGTAGTAAGATTCAGAGTGCTGAAATGTAGTAAGATTCAGAGTGCTGAAATGCAGTTTCTTCGAAATACTTTAAATTATACATTGCAAGATAGAATAAGGAATGAGGATATCAGAGCAGAACTTGAAGTAAAGGACATAAATGAAATTATTTCAGCTTACAGAAGACAATGGTGGGATCATCTGCAAAGGATGACAGAGTATCGATTGCCAAGAGCGGGACTGAACTATAAATCCATTGTTAGAAGAGATGTGGTCGTTGGAGGATGAGATGGGTGTCAGAACAGGTTTATATAACCTAATCCTTGAAGAGGAGAAGAAGAAGACAGCAAATGAAAGAAAAACTCCTTTTTAATCTCCTTAGGAACAGTTAATCTGAGCTTTATTATAGTTTTTAGTGTTAATTTCGCAGACCATTGGTAATCTATAATATTTTAAACAGTGTGCTACAGTTGGGCCTGCAGATTACAACTACGATGAGACGATAAGCACTTTGCGATACGCCAACAGAGCCAAAAACATTCGCAATCGTGCCAGAATCAACGAGGATCCAAAAGACGCTTTGCTTAGACAGTTCCAACTGGAAATTTTGACGCTCAAAAAACAGCTGGAAGATGGAACTGGCATTGCCGGTACGTTTTATTGTGTACCATTTTTGTGTAGTATGTATATGGATAAAGTCTTCATAACGTATTGAACTAGGGTACTCCACAATAATACGAACATTGTACTAAAATAGAGAAGTATATTAATGTTACAGACAAAGAAGTGGTCGAAGTGTGACAGACTATAATTTTTCAGGCACAAGTGGCTCAGAAGGCGAGGAATGGGAAGGCGACGAGAAAGAAGACAGAAAGGACAAAGAGTTTCTGGAAGAGCCGTTAGGAATGGATGCTTTAGATGACGGTGTGGACATTTCTGATACTCTGGAACTGGAAAATGTAGTGGAAGTTGATGACATTGAGGGAACGGCTGTGGGCAAAGACGAGAATGCCAACAGTCAGCCGGATACTCCGGTTATGTCGTAAGTACTGTTGTGTTTTGATTTGTTTTTAAATTAAATTTGTCGTAGTGATATAATCAATAACATATGTTATGGTCTGTAACATAGTATAATTAGTAACGTGATCTCTGTTGTAACTTGCGCTTTCTTGTATTGTGCAACTGTGTTTTGTTTTGTTTATATATGAACACTCTTGTACAGTGTTTCATAGTGTGAATGTCGGCTGCAACAAGACTAGTGAGAATAAGATGGAAGCATGTGTGTGACAGAGAGGGAGACAATATGGAAGTGAGATAGTGATCTGTTATCGCATTGCCTCCCCTCTCTTCTCGCTATATAACTTAGCTGTATTTGTAAGTGGGGGTAATTCTTGCATATTGGGTCAGCGCCAGATGACTGTTCAGGAATTACTGTCGAGCCTATACAAGGACAGAGCCATATTGAATTTTTAATGAATTGAACATTGAGTTGTTAATTTTTAATTCACAAACTGACTATGTAATATAAAGAATAATCGATATAATGTATTGTATTATTGTATGTAATGTAATGCCACATAATTCATATAGTGTTGAGGTGTTCGTGCAGTGATGAAAAAAGGTTATAGAATCTGTTAATGAATGCTTTTGCTCTTGTAGTTTTGAACGAGGTTTCTCTGCATTTAGCCAGATTTGCAGCAGCTTAGAGGTGCACTGGTGTGGTCGAGAGGGTGGCTATATGGCTCCTACAATTAGGCACTTGCATACTTCACGGTTTCTTGTGCCCGGGGTTTCAGCTCATCTGATGGGGCAAAGCAGATTGTAGTGGTTTCATTGATTTCTTACTTTACTGTCTTACATCTTATAATCCTAATTAAATTCAGTATGTAGTTTATAATAGAAAACTGTATGCGTTTATACACACGATGTTCATGTACTTTACAGTAATGATATATTAATAAGTATCTTTACAAATATGATAAAGAACAGCATTCAGTAGACTAATAAGAGATAATTTCTGTAAAAAATATCTCTGGAAAAGTATATCTAAAGCATATCATTAGTACACAAACGATAGATTTAAAGTAGGTGTTTGCCTCTTCTTTTAAGGTCAGAAACACAGGCGTTATGGGAAAAACTGGATAACCTTCAGAAGAAAGTATTAGTTGGTGGTGAAAATCTGCTTGAGAAAGCTGAAGAACAAGAGAGACTATTGGAAGCATCTGCTAAAGAACTGGAACACCGAATGACCAGAGAAGAACAATTGAAACAAGAGTTACAAAGAAAAGAGGTATATATGGGTTATTTATTCATATTGTTCTTGTTTTATTGAATTTTAATAATATACAATATTTTGTGTTTTTTTAAATTTATTTTTGCTGTTTTAGCAGTTTTTCTTACTTTACTGTGTCATCAGAAAATAAACACAGTGGAACTTGCTTATAATGAGATTCAAGGAACTGGACAAATGTGCTCGTTTAAACCGGGTGCTCGCAGCATCCGAGTTGTCGACTCGCAAGCCTAAATTTTTATACCGTGATTATCGAACACACAGCAAAAAGTCTACTATAGATAGAAGAGGCTTTGCACAATAAAATTTTGACATGTTTTACATTCTACGCTAAAAAGTTAAATTTAAACTTTAAACATTTTTTTTAGATGCTAACATTCTTTGCTGAATATTATTATGTAACGGATACGTCCCCTCCTTATGTAATATAATTGGGTTATGTTGTTAATACAATTTTCAAATAAAAGCCTCACGTTGTTTGCACCTATCTATAACATACCGGCTACCTCCTCTCTACTTTTGTATGTAATATAATTAAAAGAATACTCTTGAAGTACTGTTGTTACTATTTGTAACACACACGTTGTACGTACCTTTAACGTCGATCGTTGTCTGATTCTCCTCGTTATAATAGTCCATCACGTCTGTTGTGTTTACACTGGTTAGTCTTTGCACTCAATAAAATAATTGAATTGGTTGAATTATAAAAATTACCACTAGCTGAATGGCTTGGTAGTGGTTAAAAATTGTATTTGGGCGCCATATGGAATCTTGTTACGAATTCCATAAATTTAATTTGAAAAATAAAAAAATTTAATTGATGTTGTTGGTTAAGCTGTTAATTTTAGTTCAATTAAAATCTTATTTACTTTAATGTTACTTCGCTTGTTGTTGATCTGACAGTTTGAATAAGGTTAGCGCTTCAAAAGTCGGCGCTGCCAACTTAACCGTTTGAATGGCTTGAAAGATACAACTTTGGTAAACAAGAAAATTATTCAAAATTACTAAAATAATGCTTGACACTGTTTTAATTTTATCTATAATTCTTTTATTTTCCACTTAAGGTTATTTTCTCTCTTTTAAAACAATTAAACAATAATTAAATAGTTAACAATTGACCTGGCTTATTGCGCTATTAACTCAGAAGGTTGGCAATATTGACTTTGATAATAATTTTTATTTATATTTTTAATCTCAGAGGTGACTTCTTTTGATCTACAAGATAAAACTCAAATGCCACGAATTACGATGCTTTACAATTGATATTCTATTAGGTTGTTAAGGAACTCTAACAATTTTTTAAATCTACCCCCCCCCCCCCAAATACTACCTACCTGATCAATCTGTTCACCTACCTTAAAATTCACTACTACGTCATTTGGGTCGCCAGCATATTTGTAGATCATATGCAACTATTTCCCACTTTGTTTTAACTAACTGAATTGACAATTGATTTCCCTGGCCTCAGAAGATTCTAGTATTCATTTAGGTGAGAATTTGGATGTCGCAAACAGATTGAGGTAGCTGCGCAATAAGTTACGCTACACACGTGGTCTTTGTGACTTGAATTTCGTATTTTATTTGCAATTAAAACATTAACGGGGTTTGCCCCTATATCTCTGGTGATTCACAAATCACACCAATGAACATACATAATTATTATTAGATAGAATTAACATTACTTAATTAATCAGAAGCCAACCAATACTTCCTTTTTGCACGCTCTCATTCATCCTCTTAAAAACCCCCCTTTTATAATTGAGATCTCATGACGATCGGGATTTAATTTGTTATACTGTATTCACTTTTTGTTGAGTGCATTCTGGTTGTTTCAATTACTTATCTGAATAAGTTAATCCATGTGTGAGTCATCTCTTGAAGAATCTGGTTGTTTCACTCACTGAACTTTTTAAAGAATAGTTACTTCATTTTGCTGCTTCTTATATCATCAATGACACTTAATTTTCACCGTTTACATGCTTTTTTACTGGTTACATGCCGAAAATGATATTGTCCATGGACTTTGGTTAAAACACACCTGGCCGGGTTAAGATGTTGTTCGAAGCAGAACGATGTCGGTCTCGGAGTGAATAATATATTCGTGGGTCACGTGATACCCCTTCCTCTGCTGGACAGTCCATGCTGGCAAAATTTTGCGACTGTTCGAATACTGAACCACATTCCAGTGTTACAAAACAAGGGATCGGTCCATGACGTATTTGTGACATCCGTTAAAATACAAAGGATTACGGGCTTGGCACAGCTAAATATAGCCGTCAACTCACTTGTTTACAATTCCCATTTCGAAAGTCATATTTGTTTCAAATTTTACTTAGATCGGGTTATTGCACCATATGAAATAATTATGTCCCATTTTGTACTGTCACAAGGTTAGACACCATTAACAACTTATAACTAATAACAATTGGTCATTTGTCTTTGCCGAACTTTGAGGTTAATTACGGTTAAGTATAAGTACCATTCCCAGCATGGAAATCAATTAATTAATAATTAAAAAAGTGTTCACAATAATTATTTATGATGTTATTGTATGGTCATGCAGTACATAGGTGATAGGTGTATACAAGTGAATGTAGTTCTAACAATAATACATTAATAATATAATTATGTTCAATTATTTTTCACTCTACTCCCTTGTTAATAATCCTTACTGATTGTGATGTTCTTTTCACTTTAATCAAAATAACTTACCTTTTCAAATTAACAAGCAGGCATGTTTATCTCAAATTCCGGACACCATTTTGTTATTACCAACTACACATATAAAATTTTGTTACACACCCGGGTTCTTATAAGCGAACAGGAGAACAGCATGGTTATTCAAATAAGTGCTTCAAATCTACTTATATTAAATGAACTTGTTTGATTGAACACCTTATTTAATCATGGTGTCCAGCTGTCGGGAAAATCGGGAAAGTCGGGAAATGTACTTGAATTTTTTGCACCTCGGGAAAGTCGGGAATTATGCTTGAAATGTTGGAATTTCCGGTCTGCGTCGGGAAATTTTCGCTCCTCTTTATTATTGAAAAAGTCCCTTTATGAATGTTTCTTAAAAAAAAAAAAAAAAAAATCTAAAAAGTTTCACTCAACTCATTACTCAACTTTGCACCACGAGGCGAGCGGCAGCAGCAGCATCACCATCACATCCGGTATTCCATTACATTTGCACGTGTTCTTTAACTGGCGCCAGTCACATGTGTGTGTTGTCTTGTCTCTTCGTATTGTTTATGCGTATCCCGGATTGGAAGATTGGAATTTCAGAACAGAAAATAAGTACCCATTTATTTACTCAATCTTTATTTTTATAGACTGTATGCACTCATATGTTTCCGCGATCGTCTGCTAGCCGAATTGGTGAACAAACAATGTTAATTTTCTTATTTGAGATAGCAATTCTACATCCACTTAACCCTTTCGCTGCGTAATTCGACTGTAGTCGAACTGATTTAAAAACCCTTCGCTGCGTAATTCGACTATAGTCCACATTGCTCAATAATTTTCTCCGTTCGCTGCGGTATTCGACATAAGTCGCACAGTGATATGGCAGTATTAGAATTGCTCTCTGTGGAAGCTTTGAAAACTACGTATAAACAGCTGATGTTTTGGTCATTGACAGTGTGTCAACCCAGTAGCGTGTGTTGTTTACTGATGTTGTTTTGAACGTAATTTTATCTTTCGTGTTTGTAAACATTTATACTTATAACTTTTAAATGTTCATTTTTCTCGTATTTTCTTAAGTGTAATGTAGTTTGTGAGTGTATTAATGTGCGTATTTACATTGTGTTTTTGTAAATAATGAGTGTTGGTGTAACAGTGTTTTCTGAATTCGCTTATTGTTTGTTAGTTATAGTTTTCAACATTTTGGTTATAAAAGCATTTGTTTCCCTTATTTTCTGAAGTTTAATGTTATTTTACAGTTTTTGAATGTATTTAGTGTGCGTCTTTATGTTTTATGTTCGTAAATACCTCATTTTGGTGTCATAGAATTTTCTGATCTTCTCGTATTGGTTATTATTAGGTTACAGTTTTCAATATTTTACTTTGACTAAAGCAACATTAATTTTCATTTTACAGTTTTTGAGTGTATTTAGTGTGCGTCTTTATGTTTTATGTTTGTAAATACCTCATTTTGGTGTAATATAATTTTCTGACCTTCTCGTATTGGTTATTAGGTTATAGTTTTCAATATTTTACTTCAACTAAAGGAACATTAATTTTCATTGGAATTTAACGTTTTTTATGTGTGACTAATAAGTATTTCAATTTAGAGTTATTTAAAAAATGTGGGAAATACACTGCTGTACCAATATAAAAGTTAGATGTTTTGAAGAAAAATTGTTCATCTTCTTGGACTTAGGCGGGGGGGGGGGGGGGGAGTATAAATCCCTTCCCCAAGTTTCTCCATTTTTGAGGCAGTGAAAACTACCAAATTGATTTGGACGTTTGACTTCATACCTCAAACTCAGAAAAAATATCCCCTCTCCTCCCCACTAAAAAAAAAATCTTAATTTTCTTGT
Source organism: Magicicada septendecula (assembly GCA_034769895.1). Lineage (NCBI taxonomy): Eukaryota > Metazoa > Arthropoda > Insecta > Hemiptera > Cicadidae > Magicicada > Magicicada septendecula. Next base: position 889,060,279 of record CM068368.1, on the reverse strand, counting down.
AAAAATCTCTTCATTTTTGTTTCTAATAATTTGGCAAGTCTGGTGGCCTCGATATGCTACATTTATAAATAGAGTGATGTTACAGAAGATTAAATACAAAATCATAAAAGTAATATTCTAATAAAAATACTTTTTTGGTTTTATTTTAATTTGGTAAAATTGTTTCTACAAAATTTAAAATTTTGGAATTTGGTCAAAAAATGAAAGACAAACTTTTTTTCTTTGTGCTCTATTTTCCTGATTTAACCTACCCCTGACCCGTGTACACTGTATATATTTAATAGTAAGCAGAAAGGGGTACAAAATTTCAAACTGCTCAAGTTTTTGGAAACTGGCGTTTCCCGAGTGTGCTGGTTAGTCAAGCTTTTACTGTATGTAGAATAATGTTGTATTTGAAAATTATTTTAAAGATTATTATATGTTTTAAAATAGGTGTTTACATATATAAAAACAGTCTCCTATTTTGTATACCTATGCATAATACAAATAAATTTGATTGCTTTGGATTTGCATAATAAAAACATGAACCCACCAACCAACCTATCTTCATGTTTAATATGAATTGGTATGCTACTATTTCTCATTTTCAAATGTTGGCAGGTATGATAATGTTGTACATACAACTTGTGTGTGTAGAAAACCCTCCCTCATATAACCGAAATTAAGAAACCATTTGAATCGGTAGCTTTTATAGTGCTTAAGATGGCACGAGGTCTCAAAAATTCTGTAAATGGGCTAAAGTCCTTAAGAAATAGCATTCTCTGTTTTTTTTTGTTTTTTTTTCATTTATTCATTATTTTTCTTTCATGACATTTTTTCATTTATAAAATTTTTCAAGAAAAAAAAATATAACAACACTTTTACATCTGCTGCCACGGTTACGAACCAAGCTAGTGAGGTAGTGTAATATATTTCATTTTATTTATTTATTTTTTTAAGTTGTATACTTTTGGCTTATAATTAAGTTTCGTAGTAAAACTTAATATATAGTAGGTATCTTTTAAATAAATTTATAAACCGAATGCAAAATATATTATTATTGTACTCATGTCGTATAATCTTTTTCAATTGGCTCATAAAACAGTTTAAGGCTTCCCAAAAATTTCTGATTAGATTCAAAGGGAAAATAAAACTTATAATGGTGTGGATTTATATGTGTGGGGGTTAAATATTTTTTTACATGTGACTAGAAATTTTTGCAGTTTCTTTCTGTAGATTCTCTTCAGTTCTTGTTTTTGTTTTTACATTTTTTGAAGTCAAAAAGGCTTGTCTTTTTAGTATCATTTTCAACAATGCACGTATTTGTATAAAAAAAATGTAATTGTGTAGCCAGTTATATTCATATTGTTAAATAATCAAATTATTTTTAATCAAAAAACCTCATATAACATGAAAAATAGCATTACATAATTTTACGATTCGAAATTTATAATGTTGCTAAATATTCTAAAAAAATAAAAATGTGAATAAGGAACTTGTGTTTACTCAGATGAATACAGGATTGATGTGCACGTGTAAACAATATTTATAATAATTAATGTATAGTATAAACATATTGAATTTGAGTATATATTATTAGAATTAACTAAAGATATGGAATTGTTATTCATAATAATTTCACTTACTTTGTTATCTAAATGCTCCAACCAGGGGCGGCCTGCCGTTGGGGCGATTCGGGCATCGCCTGAAGGGCCGGTCCGATTTGACCTACAAAGGGGCCTGTATGGCATTAATTAATATTAATGTATTGGGCCGTCAAAAAGGCAAACATGTAGATCATGATTTTGATTCCTGAAGCATCTAATCAGAAGTTGCCAAGTTGCCATCTCTTTTTTTTTTGTTATATGGTATTTATAGTTTTCACTGAAAGCAATTCTTGTTACTTTCTTCCTACAGGTAGTTTCTGTCATAATGGGGAAACATGGAAAAACTCACTTTCAAGATCGTTGGCTTGAAGATCCAGAGCTTTCTTCGTGGATACTGCGAGCACCCTGTAACATGTTCTCAGCAAAATGTAAGCTGTGTCCTGGAGCGAACATAGATGTGAAAACGATGGGACGTTCTGCTCTGATTAGCCACGCAAAAGGTTCAGGACATAAAAAAAAGTCTGTTTCAGGATCAAATCTTTTTAATTATGTCAATTCTGTGCAGCTTTTATCATCGAATCGAGACCCTGTGGCCACTACTTCCTCTTCAACTTCCTTTGAAGTTGGTTCTTCTTCAGCTCTTCAGCTGTTAGTGAAACTCGTGCTAGGCCTTCAATGCTCAGTACAGGAACTACATACGCAGATATGCATCCTACGCCCTCTACAGTTTCAGTGAAACAGAATGTTTTACTAAATTTGTCTACTTTGCAAGAGAAGAAGTTACAAGCGGAAGTGTTGTGGTGCCTGGAGAGTGTCTACACGCATACTTCATTGAGGAAGGCAGCTCGTGATGTGAAGATGATGAAATTGATGTTTCCAGACTCCGAAATTGCAGCAAGCATGCAACTAGAAAGAACCAAGATAAGCTATATGATTGTGTTCGGCTTGGCTCATCATTTTAGGGAGGAGTTACAAAGGTCGCTCCAGTCATGTGATTACTTTGTTGCGGCTTTCGACGAATCTCTTAATAAAATCAGTCAGAGCCAGCAAATGGATTTAGTCGTCCGCTTCTGGGACAAAAGGAAAAATGAAGTGGCTACAAGATACCTCACTTCTGTTTTTCTGCATCGATCAACTGCTGCTCACCTTTTGGAAGCTTTCCTCGCTGGGTTGCCCTCCACAGACACAAAAAAGCTTCTCCAAGTGTCACTAGATGGTCCAAATGTTAACAAAAAGTTTTTGAAGGACTTAAATAGTTTTCTTACAAAGGATTGTGGCAATAGTGAACAACTGCTCGACATAGGGACTTGTGGACTACATACAATTCATTGTGCCTTCAAGACTGCCATGGATGAGACTGGATGGAATTTAGTGGCTTTTCTGAGGGCTATCTATAATTTGTTTAAAAACTCGCCAGCCCGCAGAGGTATTTTCATTGACGTTACAAATGCATCTGTATTTCCTAAAAAATTTTGTGCAGTGCGGTGGCTGGAAAATATTGACGTTGCACATAGGGCCATTGAAATTCTTCCAAACCTGAGAAAGTTTGTGGAAGCGCCAGAGATTGAAAAGAAGATGCCAACGTGTGCCAGCTTCCACACAGTCAAGACGTTTCTGAAGGATCATCTCCTGGGAGCAAAATTAGGATTTTTTATAACGATTTCATCAGACTTGAAGCCATTCTTGACGGAATTTCAGTCAAACTCTCCTCTTGTCCCTTTCTTACATGCTGCAATTAACAATATAGTTGTCTCGTGTGCTCAGCGCTTTGTGGAGCCCAACAAAGTAAAAGAGGATGTGGATGTTAATAAGACGGAGAACCTACTGCCAGCCAAGAAGGTCAATGTAGGAATGGTGACATTGGTTCAGTTGAAAAATTGCAAGGCCAGCCAACTTGAAATTGGGTGCTTCAAAAATGAATGCAGAGCAGCACTGAAGGTCATCGTCAACAGGTTGCAAGATCGTTCCCCTTTAGGAATAAAACTGACAAGGTATGTGTCATGTTTTGATCCTGCAGTTGCTGTTACACCAGTGGGAAAAGAAAGACTCCAGCGACTGCTAATCCATCTGGCTGAGAAGAATAGAATTAGTAGCATTTTTGCCGACAAAGTTCAGCGCCAGTTCAATGAAATGCTGTCAAAAAAAAACATTTGCGATGATTTAAAGGCATATTCACGAAAGACTGAACGCCTAGATCACTTTTGGATGAAAGTGATGGAAAGGCTGGGAAATGAATACAAGGAAACTCTTTCTCTTTTAAAAATGATCCTTATTATTTCACATGGAAATGCAGAGGTAGAGAGAGGCTTCTCAATAAATAAGGAAGTGCTAATTGAAAATATGAGGGAAGAATCTTTGATTGGGTATCGCATTGTGTATGATGCAATTAATGCATATGGGGGGATTGAAAAGGTACCGTTAACTAAAAGTTTGCTCTTTGATGTAAAAAAGGCATATAATAGATATAGTGTGGAACTTAAAGCAAGGAAAGAAGTACAGAATAAAGCAGGTGAAGAACGAGAGAAAAGGAAGCTGAATGAACGGATTGTACGAGAGCTGGAAACAAAAAGAGCCAGAATTCTAGAAGAGGCTCAGACCATCAAAGACCAGATAGAAAAGCTTGCTTAGGGCATCTCCTAAAATCCACTTATTGGTAGATGTACCTGGTATTTTTTGTATTACTCTAAATCTTATTTTTACTTAAATAAATTTTTCTTACAACTACAGCTTTATTACTTACTTGTTAGCGATTTATTAAAGCAAACTTATATTTTGTTCAAAATTGGTTGTTAAATTTTTTATTTGAAATCACTTTTATATGCCTGTTTGACATTGAAAAGAAATGTACCTATAATTACATGCATGATGGTTAGAATCAGAAGCCATAGTCTTTATTTTTGACCTTTTGAGTATTTTACAAAAAACATTTCCCAAGCTAATGCTTTTAAATTGACTTTACCGACTTTCAAACCATGAATTGCAAGTATTTTTAGCTTTTGGTTCATATGGTATTTGAAAGCTGGGTTTAATATGTAACAGATGCCATGTTGTGCTTTTTCATCAAAAATGGAGATTGTAACTTTGGATATCAACCAACTTAAATATGTATGCTAAAGTTTGTCAAAAAAATATATGTTTTTTTAGTATTTATAACACACATATTTTCTTTTTGTGCGTGGAAGGATGGTTATTTTTCTTAGCTAGGGGTTAAGGATCTTTTGAAAAATATGGTGGTAATTGGTTATGCGAGGGTCCTTGAAAAATTTAGAGATGAGCCTTGAAATCCTTGAAATGTGCTTGAATTTTTACCAACAATTCTGCTGGACACCCTGTTAATTTTGCATAATCAATTGAAGTCATCAAATTGACTTCGTTGGTAATTATTACAAACAATATTTTCTCTCCCTCTTCTACACGTCTATGTTGTGAACATTAATTTATTTCGTTTTTTTTTATTTAAAATTTTCCCTTTAAGAAGTTAACAAAACTGACACTACATTAAACTCAATGAAAACAAACTTTTAAAACATTATTCTAAGATTTACTTAACGCTAACCAGTGCCATTAATTACGTAATTTCCATTCACACATATGCTCACCCCATACATGATTTAAATTCCCCTTAGAGCTCATTGTATTTTTATATTTTTATTTTGCATAATTTTGATTACTTCCCGTATGTAGTCCTTAGTTTGACAACGTCCACAAGATGTCCCCTCGTTCACGCGCACTCTATTGCGATCTCCTCGTTTTCACTTTTTGTCTCTAGCCGAAACTGTTATTTCGTTTAAATTTGTCACTGCCTTTAACTTGTTTATAAAACACGGATTTGTACGAGGCACGTCCAGAAAGTAATAATACAACACTTGTTAAAAATCGAAAAATGAATATATTTTAATGAAATTTACAGGGTATGTGCCAAAATATGTTATCATTTCTCCACATAATCGCCGTTGAGGTCAATGCACTTTTGAAGCCTGGGCACCAGCTTTTGTATACCCTCGTCATATACCTTCCGCTCCACCTCCTTAAGCCACTTTTTCATAGTCTCCATGACCTCCTCATCATCCGAAAATTGCTATCCACCCAAGAACTCCTTCAATTTGGTGAAAAGATGGTAATCCGAGGGTGCCAGGTCCGGGGAGTAGGGTGGGTGAGTCACAATGTCCCATCCAAACGACACGAGCAGGTCCTGAGTGAGCCGGGCGGTATGGGGTCTGGCGTTGTCATGAAGGAGTGACACACCACGAGTCAGAATTCCCCTCCTTTTGTCTTTGATTTTTTGTTTCAACTTCTTTAGGGTCTCACAATATGCAGCAACATTGATGGAGGTCCCTTTGGGCATGAAATCGACCAACAAGATCCCGTTCCGGTCCTAAAAGACGGATGCCATGATTTTCCTCTGTGAAGACTGCACTTTGAATTTTTTGGATGTTGGCGAATGGGTATGGCGCCACTGCAGAGACTGTCTTTTTGGCTTCTGAGTATATTGACACACCCACGTTTCGTCCCCAGACTCAACATCCATTGAGTCGAGAAAGGATTCACCCTCGGTACGTGGAGCAAACGGGGGACGAACTGGTTGACTTGTTAAGCTGCTGCGACGACATTTCGTAACGGACCAAGGCGCTCGATGTCTCATTTTGACCGTTAAGAACCCGTCTACACGTCACGGGTGCCAACTTTGAAAAAAAAATTTCCCTATGTCCTACACAGCCCTTGTATTCTTTCTTTCTGGACGTGCCTCGTATATATAAAATTCACATTTTTATGATGTGCGGGCGTGACGATAACTTGGCTCAGCCGGAGGATGCCCAAAACTGCTCGCGTCCGTTATCGTAAGATGTTATTTGCCGACTACCTTTATTCTCTGCACACCTGGCGAGAAGGAATTTTTCAGACGTGACTTATCCGTGTGAACGTTGGCCCACACGTGCACTCGCTCGCGTGAATACTCCCCCTTGCTGATAATCTGCATTCCGGAACTGTTCTGTACTTTACACGGAGCTACAGTCACTGACCAAAAAATACACTCTTGTGAAATAAAATTGGAAAGATTTGAATTACATACTCTCATCGGTTTGTACCGTTACAATACCCCCTCAAAGAGAGGTTTTATGCCGAAGCATAAAAACTCATTGACACTCTCATACTTCCTAAAGGGATCAGCCAGGATATGTCGCCACAACCCCCTTACGTTTTATTAAAATCATGGTTAACTTACCTCCTGATCCAGTGACTGTGGCCGCACCTGAATGACCTTACTGGACTTCCCTTTTGAGATCCCAACACCGCAGGGCCAGACAGGCACTTGACGCCCCTGCTCTGACGTGCAGGCCAGCACAGGACCGCCGCCACAGCATCATCAGACACTGAAACATCAAATCAAAATATCAAATAGTGGCCTTGTTTAAATACCATATCCCTAACTGATCTGGTTCCCCTTAGCTGTGCTGGTTTGCGTTAAGAAGCACTGGTTTTTTTTTCCTTAACTTCTAACACATATGTAGGAATACATACTTAACTTGATATAAAACATTCAAATTTCAAATATTTAAATTCATTTATAGTAAATGATTACCTTGTATGCGGTCCGCCGTGTGACTTCTCAAACTTGTTTAACGTTACGCGTTTCAAAGCTTATGCCTCATCATCAGACGTTTAAAAAACCAAAAACACACATATCACACAAAACTGCGTTTGTTAAGAAATAAAATTGCAGAAACAAGCATATTATGTGCACGTGTTGTAGGGTGCGCACCCGTTCAGGTATTGTCTGCTACTGATTGGAACTCGTTGAGCAGTCTCAAAGCAGTATCATACAGGCGGTTAGATACAAAGTTCAATTGTTCATTCAGAACAAACTCGCGACTGCTATCATTATTATATGCATTATAAATTTCCAGCTCCTCCAAGGCATTCATAAAACGGCCCTTGTTGCATATATGCAAAGGCATTAGATTAGACTTAAAATCTGTATAATTGTGATTGTGTTGGGTCAGATGACGAGTGTAATTAGATTTTATATAATTATAATTATGTGTCTTTTTTGGTAAGTGTTCACGGAAGCGTTTGTAAAAACCTCTTCCGGTCTGACCTATATAGAAACGTATATAGAAACGTATATAGAAATGTGTCCATTCGTCCTCACTAGACGAATGGACACATTGAAATTCAATATTTATAGGAAGCCTACTGCCACTAGCCATACAATACATGCAGATTCCCACCACCCATATTCTCAAAAAATGGCACTATATAATAGTTTAATCCATAGATTGCTGACAGTCCCCCTTGACAATAATGATTTCCAGGCTGAGCTAAATACATAAGGTTTATTGCAGTTTCCAATGGTTACAGTAGTCACATCATTGATAAATTGTTAAAGAAGCATAATAACATTCAACTTAAGCCCCGTCCACTTAATAAAACGCAGAATAAATTTATATCTGCGAAATACACATACGTCATGCCAAAAATTTTGTCTTCGGTGATGAACAATATTGGTTATACTATGTCTTTTAGAACCAATAATAAACTGATTAATATACTTAGACATAAACTGCCCTTACCCATTGAAGAAAAAACAGGCATTTATAAACTGGTTTGTAATGATTGTAACAGTTTCTATATAGGTCAGACCGGAAGAGGTTTTTACAAACGCTTCCGTGAACACTTACCAAAAAAGACACATAATTATAATTATATAAAATCTAATTACACTCGTCATCTGACCCAACACAATCACAATTATACAGATTTTAAGTCTAATCTAATGCCTTTGCATAGATGCAACAAGGGCCGTTTTATGAATGCCTTGGAGGAGCTGGAAATTTATAATGCATATAATAATGATAGCAGTCGCGAGTTTGTTCTGAATGAACAATTGAACTTTGTATCTAACCGCCTGTATGATACTGCTTTGAGACTGCTCAACGAGTTCCAATCAGTAGCAGACAATACCTGAATGGGTGCGCACCCTACAACACGTGCACATAATATGCTTGTTTCTGCAATTTTATTTCTTGACAAACGCAGTTTTGTGTGATATGTGTGTTTTTGGTTTGTAGCGCCCAGTTGCCTCCACAAGAACTGAAGTTTTTAGGGTGTAGACGCTGCCTACCCCGTTCTTGCTTCAGCGTTACAAAACATTCTGTATTACTGATGTCCGAGGATACCAGTAATCCTACTAAAACTTAGGTATATGCCCTTAAACGGTCTACCATCCCATTCGATGGATAGCCGCTGTTCCAAAGTTATGGTGATTCCCCTGATTTACCCCCCGGTTAATTTCTAAATTCACCTCTTACAACGATAACAAGCTATGGCCAGACTTTAGGCAGCACGTGACGTAATGTGCCCTGACCATAGCCAGTCAAAGCTGAGCCAATTCCACGGTCAGGGTTCAGTGAGGCTGTGACCGCCCGAAAGTGGGGAATCACCTTAGTTTAAAATCTATTACATTTACCTTACCGCTAAAAGTCACAAAAAGTAAAGGAACTCATTATTTGTTGCACCAAATTTCATAAACATTATCATTTATATTTCACTGTCTCTTTATCAGTTCTATATTACCACCATAGATTCACTATGTTCTTTGAATTACTCCACTTCCACTATAGATTACACACAATATTGGTTTTATTCACAATTTACATCATTTTACTTTTCCTTACTACCAGACATTTCTTATTTTTGATATTTCAACTACCATCTATCATAGAGTTAACCTAAACACACACGCATACTGTCTCTTTTATTTTCAAACCCTTTTCTCCAGCTACAAAATAACAAGTGCACTATCACGTGAATTGGTCATTGTAACATTCCTACTTTAAATCTAAGTCACAATAGCTCCGTGTGAGGTACAGAATGGTATAGGAATGCAAGTTATCAGCAAGGGTGCGTATTCACGCGTATGCGCGCACGTGTCGGCCAACTTTCACACAGAATAGTCACGTCTGTATAAATTCCTTTTCGCCTAGTGCGTAGAGAACAAAGGCAGTTGGCACATCTGAGCCGCGCGGTTCGTCTAAAATACATTAAAATGTAGACAGACCGCCCGAAAATGTGAGAAGTGGATTAAGAAACTAAACTATAAAAGCACCGGTTCAGTGTATAGGCTCGCGAGCCGAAAATTTATTAAAAGTATCAAAATGTGAGTTAAACTAGAAATTTAAAATGGTCTAAACTGTGAGACATTAATTAATCTTCAGTGGTATCAAAACTAAACCAGGAGAACGCAATTCGGACAAACAAGTGACTAAAAATACACCAAGTGCAACACGTGGTCGGCAGGGACAACGCCTTAACAAAGCGCTAAATCTAAATTAAAGGGGGTAAAAGGTATGAAAGTGTGTGTGTGGGCAAATGCTGGGTTGCCTTTATTTAGTTTAATTAATCATGTAGAGTACTTTAATTATAAGAGGTAAGAGATGCGAAAATTTTGTGGGTCTTGTTAAAAGGGGTTCTATGTTTCAATGTTCAAATCTGTCGGATTGAAATCTGAATATAATATAAAACAGAAGTTGCATTATTGTTTTATGCACTAAAGGAAGAATATTAACAGAATGTCAATAAATGTTGAGTTAATTAACAAGTGAAATGAGAGTAGAATTTATTAGTGCCATAAACCCTAAATCACTTATAGCTCACGAGTTCGCGTGAAGACCTTGGGACCCGATGAAGGTAAGAAGTATGTAATTTTATTAAGTATTTATTTGATAGATTGTTTGTACTATCACAGTTGGCACCCGAACAGGGATACGGTGTTGGGATCTCGGACAGAGAAGTCCAGTAATGTCATTCAGGTACAGCCATAGTCGCCAAACGAGGGGGGTAGATTACCCATGATTTGGTAAGGAATTAAGGGGGGTTGTCCTCACTGGTCCTCTTAGGTCTTAGCAATGAGAGTTTTTCTGTTTCGGCAGAAAACCTCTCATTGGGGGGGGGTATTGTAACAGTACAGAATCCGGGGTATTCAGTTTATTAAATTCAATGGTAAAAAGGTGGGTTACCTACACGGAGCCTCGGTTTTAACAATCGGTGTTCACTTGTGGAACATCCAGTTGCACGTTTGTTCTGTCCGCCCCTCAACATGCGACAATTCCAGGGGCTGTGGAATGTGAAAGCGTGCGCGTCTGCCTGCCCGCACATAGTAATTGTCACGAACTTTTTGCGAGCCTCAGAACGCAAGCTTATGGTAAGAAACTCGCTCTCAAGGAGATATCACGTGATGCTTGCTCAGCGGATTATTTTCACTTCACTTTCGATCTCACTTAATTGCCCATGAAACTTCCACTGTTCACTAATAACACATAATACGCATTTGATGTGCCGACTTTGTTTACTCGCACACCTAACCTCGTTATGTACTGGTCCGCACGGCTGATTTAAATTATACTGTTATTCGATGATTTCACTTGCTTCCGTATTTAATTAAACTGTATACTTGTTTACTATTAGCTTTAGGTAAACCTCACTACTTCTGCTTGTTAACAAACAAATAAGTCGCTGTTCGGGCCATTTGTTAACAAACAAATATATAACAATAATAAAGTCCCTAGTTCTGGGCGGCATTTGTATAATTACTGACTATGTCGTTTATTATTTATTAATAATAATGCTTCATAATTATGCACTTACCACTATTAATTTCTCACTAGGGTCCCAGAGTTCGTTCTTAAGCGAGGCCAGAAACAGTGTGGGGGTACGAAATAAAGACTCTAACGACATATATGGTGAAAAGAAAACTTTTGTTTTAATTTTTCTAAAGTTATCATTAGTCACAGTTACACCACCACAATGGAATCTTATACCCGCAACAAGACAGCGGCTGTACACTTCCGCTTAATTAATTATTTATTAACTTTCATTTTTAAATTCTGTAAGTGGCTCGACACAAAGTCATTTTAAATATTCTGCATTTATATTTGATTTGATGTACTATGTTTCTAAAAAAGAACATAAACCAACACCTCAATCTCTGTTAGAATGCCGGCATCTCTCTCTCTCTCTCTCTCTCTCTCTCACACGCTATATGCCCCATATACCGACCTTGGTACAATTGACTGATAACATTTGATTTCATGTGATTACTTAATGACATTATAATTTTGAATTTTGTTGTCTCTACTTAGCCATCGGTATTCCTCCCCGTCGCCACGTGGTACACCGAAAGTATGTCCGAACATTCATTAGATTTTCACATTGTTATTTTGGGTTTTATTCACTCCACTTACTACGTTCTTGAAATACCGCTTCACTTTTACTTTGGTTTTTCACTTTCTATGGTTAAAAGAAAACATTTGGGGCCCACGAGTCTTTTGTCCACCCGGCCGAGGTTAAAATTATTTTACGACTGCTTGTGAAACTATTTTCACATTTTTAAGAATAATAAAACTTCGCCCGGCCAGCGACACACTACTGCTCGTGTCCGCTATTGTCAGATGTTAATTGCAGACTATTCCTTCATGGGACGGAAGTCACTGCCTTCCGGCAACAGATTTTTTTAGTCACCGTTCACAGTGCATGGCTTTGTGGACGTGCCACATGGTTATTATTGTTGCAAGTCGACGATACGGAAGGCTTTGGTTTCATTTCCGTCGTCACAGACGCACATTGCAATGAGATCTTGCGTCTTGGCCATCTTTACGGCATCGGTTTTACGGCTTGAGGCGCAGTTGCTGGGCCCCGCCGCAGGTGTGCGCGTAGCTGTACGTGACGAACACTTGAATTCATGACAGAGTGTTACATTCCAAACTACACAATCTACACTCTACTCCAAAAATTTACGTAGCTGTTCTTTGTTCAACTGCAGCCGTATTTTACATGGGACTGGTAATCACACATTTAAATAAATTTAATACAATAAAAACCCCATTTTGACATATGAAGCACAATAAAATTAATTGTCTGTACCAATGTTTTCCTATATTGATTTCTGTAGTGTCACAAAACCCCCTCAATGAGAGGTTTTATGTCGAAACATAAAAACTCTCATTGACTCATTCACACTTCCTAAAGGGATCAGCCCAGATATGTCGCCACAACCCCCTGTAATGTTTATATAAAAAAGAAATACAATCACTTACCCTTGTTCCAATGATGGTGACCGTACCTGCCTGACCTTACTGGACTTCTCAGGAGAGATCCCAACACCGCAAGGCCAACAGGCACGTAACGCTCCTGCTCTGACGCACCGGCCAGCTCAGGACCACCGTCACAGCATCACTAAACTCTGAAACATCGAATACAAAATTTTAAATAGTGGCCTTGTATAATCCCATATCCACAACTGATATGTCTCCCCTTAGCTGCATTGGTTTATGTTTAGAGGCATTGGTTTTCTTAGCTCTTAAATTTTAAATAACAAAAACAAACAAGATTTAGGATAGAAAATCTGCTTCCCCTTTTGACATTCCCATCTTTATCAAAGCTTTCTGACTCCAGTCAATATTACTTTACCCTCTTCACCACAAGAAAATATATTCTTATACTAAGCATAACACGTAAAACAATTTTCTGAGTTTCAAGATAATAAAACAACTACAATTATCTATCTCCTTATCATCTAAAATTCAAAACACAACTCATTTAAGGTACACTCTAACTATTTAAACTTTATTTACCATTTTCTGATTAACATTTCTTTACCACAGAATCTTAATTATTTTTTATTTCCAACACCAATATCAACATTATTTCTTTACTATTTAATATTTGTTACGTTGCTACCCTGTAGCAACCCCTAACCACACACCCTATGACCCCCCTCTGGACTGTGGCGTCCAGTTGCTTCCACAAGGACTGAATTGGTGGAGGAATTTTGTCATCTCCTTGTCCTTGCTTCTACGTTACATATTTAAAATTATCAGATATCATAATATCTAGAAGTTACATATTCATACCCTTAAAACGGGTCTATCACCTGTTTTGCTGTTCCTACTCGAACAAGGTGATAGCCGCTGTTCCATAGTTCCGGGGATTACCCCTAAGTGGCCCCCCATTAATTTCAAAGTTCACCAATTTCAAGGACAACCAACCATGGTCAGTTTTACAATTGCTGCCCACAGCTGGCTGTCGTCCAAAACCACGATTAGTGCTGGTAAGACAGTAATCGCCCGAAAAGGCGGGGAAATCATCTTCATTAGCATGTTTTACTCTAACATCAATTATACACTGCACGGTTAAGAATCACATATAATATAAAATTATATCAAAGTTGTACAGTGTATGTACGCCGATTTCGGCCTCCGATGATGGTAACGTACTGTGAGTTACTCATCAACTCATAACGCTATCTACAGTGGTACATGCCACCACTGCAATAGCCTACCTAAATCTAAACTTAATGTCCTACTTTGCAGTCTCTACATTCCATCATGGATTTACACATTTAATAACACCAAACAACCCCCAAAATCACCCTTTAACCTTGTATAGTAACGTAACATAACATAATAAACAAATAAACATTAACCTTGAACATTAATATTGCTACATTTACATTAAACAAACAAATCACCTTTCAATAATTTATATAGAAATTTATAAACATTGTTACTTGAATTTCCTATTAACTTTTTTATATCAACTTTTAATTATTCATTATTGTACCATTTAATTCTATAAAATTCAAATTTATTATTAACATTCATGTTACATTATATTTCATTTCTTATTACCTTACTACTATGAATTTTCTACTTAACCCTTCACATTTTGATCATTGATTAGTCTGGGTGACTCCTGTATTCACTATAATTTGACTTATTGAACTGGCATTAATATTTATAATCTTTCTTCCTACTAACAGTCACTAACATAATACCTAGGGTGACACCAATCTCTCAATAATTAACTCCTTTCACTAATTCCACTTACCTCAATTTATTTTCCTCTTAGAATAATATATCGATTACCTCTTTGTACAAGGATGTGTGTTCCCAACCTGGTCATACACATTCATAACCTTTTGCCCTTCCTAGAATATCGGCAAACACTCCCTTAAACTACTCTATCACTTGCCACAACGCCGCACGCTGATCACTCCTTACACTACTACCCTTACTACAAAATATCACCATCAATTATTTAATCTCCATATACGTTACTCACCTTCTCTACATATAATACATATAATCACTAATTCAATCAATTTTACAACACAAAGTTACTTTAATTACTTTACTCCAAAACAATTACAATTCATTTATTACCAACTCTCATTATTTATTTAGTCAAAAAATGTTAATTGTTATTATTAAATCAATTAAACTATAACTTCCTGTTACATACATGGTTTACATAAAAATACATGTAATACATAACATCAAGAATACACAAATACATTGACATTAATACACACAAAAAATATACAATCCAAACTTATTATTTTATCATTGACCATTAATCAGTTCCCAAAACAATCCATTTTAAAAAACACTGTCCACATATTTAAATGTTCATAACACAATAAAACAATTTATCCACCATCATCAAATAATAATCTAATCTTAGGTATACATAACTTATTTATTATTGGATACCTTATATTATTATTATAAATGTACAAGCTATTCAAATTTTTATAATTTTCCACAATCTCATCTAATTTGTCATGATCGGGTATGGTCCTGTCACCTTCATTATTGTCTGTCACACTCCGGTAAGTTATATTATCATCGTTTATAACATCATCTCTAATAACAGCATCTTTAATCCAAGGGAAGTATTCATTATAATTATACATCATATCTACTATCTCAGTTTCACTATAAGGTAAGTACTTGTTATTATTATTACTTCTCTCTCCACCTAACCTCTCTACAAACTCTTCATAGTTTTTATTTACTTTAAAAATATCTATCTCTCTCTTTCTCTCACAATACCTCTCTCTCTCAACATATCTCTCACCATAACACTAAGCTACACTCTTTCTCTCTCTCAATATATGCAGGGGACACTAACTCATAATTACTGCACCACCTATGAAGTGCACAAAAAACCCAGGGAAATCTATTTGCAGACCTATCGTCTTCCAGATATACACTGAAGGAACTCTCACCCTTCCTAAACACATGTGAAGCCTTTACTTCACCAACACGGGAAAAATTTACCCCTGCAATCCCTCTACCTGTATATTCTTTCTCCACTTTCTCTCTCTCTCGTCAACACATACTAACATTTCAACATTATATTCTACTCTCTCTAAAATTTCATCATCACTATCAATACTCACATAATTATTTTCTAACACCATATTTTTACTTCTATCTTCATTGTTATCACTTGTAAACTCATTATTAAAATCATCATTATTACTCACCTTGTTATTAATTCTTTCTTCCTTATTTTTCGTCCTATTGTCACTGCTACTTACCTTCTTATTCCTTATTTGACTTAATCTCTCATCTAACCTTTTATTCACTTCGTCAAATTGTTTATCAAAATTATCATTTCGTTTTTTAATTTCATTTTTCACTTCATAAAATTTTACATTAAAAATATTTTGGATTTCTCTAATTTCACTTTTCTGCTCGTTAAATCTTTCATCAAATTTTACACTCTGTTCATCAAATTTCTCATCGAATTTATTAAACTTCTCATCAAATTTATGTAACAATAATTGTATCATGGCATTTGTCTCATCTGTTTTCTTTTCAGACTGAGTTGAGATGGGTGTTACTGGTACTCTATCTAACTCTACAGATTCGGTCGCACTCGACTCGATCTGACTTATTGGCGTTGAACAAACTCCCATTTCACTCTTAAACGTTTGGTCAGTTACGCTGACATTCTCGTTATTGTTTGCCTTTTTTTTTAATTTTTTATATATTTCTTTTCAAAATTTTATCCTGTACTATTACACAACCTTATTATATATATAAAAAATTATTCTATTTAACTATTTACCCTACCACATGTAGTCACAACATAACCTTATCTTATATTATATAATATTATCTTAGTCTTATATTATATACCCTTTCGACACCCACTCTGTTTCTGATTTTTGGCTTATTTTATATAAAGTCACAGTTCGGGCTGCCATTTGTTAACAAACAAATAAGTCGCTGTTCGGGCCGTTTGTTAACAAACAAATATATAACAATAATAAAGTCCCTAGTTCTGGGCGGCATTTGTATAATTACTGACTATGTCGTTTATTATTTATTAATAATAATGCTTCATAGGTATGCACTTACCACTATTAATTTCTCACTAGGGTCCCAGAGTTCGTTCTTAAGCGAGGCCAGAAACAGTGTGGGGGTACGAAATAAAGACTCTAACAACATATATGGTGAAAAGAAAACTTTTGTTTTAATTTTTCTAAAATTATCATTATTCACAGTTACACCACCACAATGGAATCTAATACCTGCAACAAGACAGCGGCTGTACACTTCCGCTTAATTAATTATTTATTAACTTTCATTTTTAAATTCTGTAAGTGGCTCGACACAAAGTCATTTTAAATATTCTGCATTTATATTTGATTTGATTTACTACGTTTCTAAAAAAGAACATAAACCAACACCTCAATCTCTGTTAGAATGCCGGCATCTCTCTCTCTCTCTCTCTCTCTCTCTCACACGCTATATGCCCCATACATGGACCTTGGTACAATTGACTGATAACATTTGATTTCATGTGATTACTTAATGACATTATAATTTTGAATTTTGTTGTCTCTACTTAGCCATCGGTATTCCTCCCCGTCGCCACGTGGTACACCGAAAGTATGTCCGACACATTCATTAGATTTTCACATTGTTATTTTGGGTTTTATTCACTCCACTTCGTTCTTGAAATACCGCTTCACTTTTACTTTGGTTTTTCACTTTTTATGGTTAAAAGAAAACATTTGGGGCCCACGAGTCTTTTGTCCACCCGGCCGAGGTTAAAATTATTTTACGACTGCTTTTGAAACTATTTTCACATTTTTAAGAATAATAAAACTTCGCCTGGCCGGCGACATACTACTGCTCGTGTCCGCTACTGTCAGATGTTAATTGTAGACTATTCCTTCATGGGACGGAAGTCACTGCCTTCCGACGACAGATTTTTTTATTCACCGTTCACAGTGCATGGCTTTGTGGACGTGCCACGTGGTTATTATTGTTGCAAGTCGACGATACGGAAGGCTTTGGTAGGTGTGGCTTTGGTTTCATTTTCGTCGTCTCAGACGCACATTGCAATGAGATCTTTATATATAATTTACCTTGTAATTTCTGTCCAGTGACGTCGAGCGTAATTTGTATGGTTACGCGTTTCAGGCCATGTGGCCCATCCTCAGACCATCACTCCGAGAGGAGCTCGTTAAACAATAAAATCCACACAAAACAAACATATAATAAAAAAATACATAAAATATATTAAATAAACATATAAAGGCGTTCTATTACCCGAACACGGTGCACTGCGTGTAGGATGTCTGAACAAGACATGCTACACATGGTGCACGGTGTTCGGGTAATAGAACGCCTTTATATGTTTATTTAATATATTTTATGTATTTATTTATTATATGTTTGTTTTGTGTGGATTTTATTGTTTAACGAGCACTTCTCGGAGTGATGGTCTGAGGATGGGCCACATGGCCTGAAACGCGTAACCATACAAATTACGCTCGACGTCACTGGACGGAAATTACAAGGTAAATTATATATAATTATCATACAGTGACCTGGACCGCTTTAAATATGTTTAAATGAGATCTTGCGTCTTGGCCATCTTTACGGCGTCGGTTTTACGGCTTGAGGCGCAGTTCCTGGGCCCCGCCACAGGTGTGCGCGTAGCTGTACGTGACGAACACTTGACTTCATGACAGAGTGTTACATTCCAAACTACACTCTACTCCAAAAGTTTACGTAGCTGTTCTTTGTTCAACTGCAGCCGTATTTTACATGGGACTGGTAATCACACATTTAAATAAATTTAATACAATAAAAACCCCATTTTGACATATGAAGCACAATAAAATTAATTGTCTGTACCAGTGTTTTCCTATATTGATTTCTGTACTGTCACATGCTGCTGATAATTACGTTTAGGTTATAATTTTGATATAGAGCGGCGTGGATCTTGCTTCTGAATAGTCCGAAAGAAATTAAAAAACTGTTGTTGGCGCTCTGTGCGTCTTCTATATATAGTCCCAGCAGTTGTTGCCGAATTCATTTCTGAACATAATTTTGATTGGTAGAAAATGATGTAATGGGTCACGTGACATTACGTCATCATGCGGTCATCATTACGTCATTTTACTTAAACTGTTGATTTTGGTGTGGGGTGTTGTTTTTGTTAGTATTACTCCCTCGATTCTAAATTGACATAATTCTCACCTTTTACACTAGTTTTTTGGTTAACAACATTGATAATTACAATGGTGATTATTTTATTAGCATCGTATTGCTTGTTTACTGCTGGTTAATTTAAGTCCAATAGCGGCCAGTTTTGATACAGTATTAATTAATAAAACAAATCTTAATGATGACCTATGCCAATGCATGGTTTTACAATTATTAGTGTTGTCTGCTACAATTTGTAGTTTATTTTTGTGTTTATGATAGTATTTAATTAATAATTATTTTTAATAACATTCAATAAAATTATAAGCCGTAATTTATTAAAAAAGTCTAAAATGCTGTACTCAGCTTAACATTGGTGATTCTTAAAACTAATTTGCCTTATTACAATCAAATGGCATTACTATTCTACTTTATAACAATTTATGCTTAAAACTAATACTTATCGTCTTTTATTACATGTTTGGTGATATAACACCCTTTATATCTTACAATTCACTAAATTTACTATGCACAGTATAGTCATGGCTCTCTAGTCCAAATGTCTGTATATTTGATAACACTTTCTTTTGTTTTTACATTCACTTTAATATTAATTATATCTTAACATCAGTCCTTTCTTTATACATTGTATATGGATTGTCATAAGTTTTATGACTTATTATGCCATCATACTTCTATTTAGTATAGGCATTTTGCTGTCTGGAACAGATTGCTGACTAATCATGTGATTATTTACTCTCAGACAATAAAATTAGTTGGTATATGACTCTTAGTCATTAGTCAGTTCTATTACCATACTTCTTATTACAATTTTATCTACTTTACTTTCTCTTTTGTAACTCTCTTATTATTTCTGATTCACAATTAGGTTCCCTTCATCTCATACTCTAATACATAGTTTCATAAAATTAACATGTTTACCATATTCTTAGAATATAATGTTCTTCACATTACTTGTCTCTTTATATGTTATTTATTCATAGACAATATAACATCTATACATTCAGCATTTTTATCTTTAATCAGTGATTATACTGCTTTGGCCTACCTTTCCTTCGAGGTTAGTTATACTTGATTAACGTTACTGTCTATTTTTAATTGCCATTGTTTATCAATTATTTCATTTAATACATATAATTAAGATCATTAATCTTTAATTTATTCGTTATAATAACTATTCTCATTTCATGGCTCAACTGTCATGCTTGTCACCTGACTTTATGTTATTTTCAAATATAAATTATTTTACATATTATTCATTTATGAGATTTTCATTGTCATATTTTTATATATTTTCACTTAACTAACCTTTTGAGTAACTAGTATTTGTCAAAGTCATAGACTGTTTGTCAATTTATTTAATGTGTGTCTCATAGACTTCCTTCTGTCCATGATTTGTTACTAATATTCTTCATGTGTTCAAAGCTCATAGGTTTATTTAATATCATTCTTCATTTTTATATTTTAATTGGTTCCATTAATTCACAATCCTTAACTAATTTATTACTTTCCATAAGTATATTTGTATGGAACATTTTGTGATGTTACAATATTCGCGTATAGGGCATTCACAAAATATAGTGAAAGTAACTGTGTAGTAAAAACTTGCCAAAAATCAGCCGCTCTCTGGCAAAAAACACAAAACTATCTATGCCACATGTACAATATTTATTTTTAAATTACAAGAAAATTCATTCTAATTTATTTGTGTTTTTGTTCTTTGTTCTAAATGGAATCGTCAAAATTATATTTCGCACACAGAACTTAAATAACCTTAAAAAAGTCATCTATTCTTTTTTTTTATTTTAGTAATTTTGTACCTGTAGATATCAAAACAGTTTTGTAATTTATTTAAATATTCCACGAATTCATCACTTGCATTATTAGTTTCACTGAATTGCATTAATGATTTTAAACGAATGTTGAAAATGCTGTATTGTGACGAACTTTTTTATACCTTAACCCATGATCAAGCCTGCAATAAAATGCTCATTATAACCAAGTCTCTAATGGATTCCTACTCGTTAAAAGCAAGTTTAATTATCATTTCTGAGATACAAACCAAACAAATCTTATACTTTTGCTCGTTCCATCTGAGTTGTCGTTATAAGCAAGCTTATTATTCGCAAGTTCCACTATATGTAACTGAACGTACTGAAAGTTATTGTGTAAATAAATTTTTAAATAAAATTAACCTTATCCTAAGGAACTTAAGACTTAGTATTACCTTCTATCTCTGCACATTGTGTTTGCAAAACAGGATAATTTACACACAGCTATATAACAGCTTTCATTGGGGGATAATTATGTCAGAAACCATCAGCTAATACGCGCGCGTGTGTGTGTGTGTGTGTGATTTTTCTGTTACTTCAAGTCTTGTCATCAATTCAGTCCTGCTAAGCCAAGAAGGTATAGTTGTTTCAAATTAGTTGTTTTTTACCTTTTCTGTGTTTAGTAATGTTTGGCAATAAAACATGGAACATCAAAAACAGTTTACCATGTGCCAGTGGTTGGTAATGGACCATGAAAAAGAAGAAAGGTATGAAAGGTATCTTAGATAGCTTCAAAATGTGGTTGGGACAAAGAAAGAGTAAGGTGAAATAGACTGATAAGAGTGAGAAACGATGAAATATTAATGAGAATATGAGAGGAAAAAAAGCTGAAAGCAATAAGAAAGAGAAAAACTTTGTGCCACATATATGGCATAGAAACTGTCTGCAGCTAAGAATCATAGAGAGAAAGGTGGAAGGGAAGAGAGGATGGGAGAAGCTGTAGTTAGATTGAGACAGATACAGCGATCAAGAAAAGTGGAGAGCATTTCAGACAGTTTTACTAAAGAAGACAATGTTAGGGGCTCAGTCTTATTGTTAAGCAAAATCATGATCTTTTGTTGATAAACATTCTTATTTTGCGTAGAAATAAGAAAGATTGCTCCTTAAACATTTACAAACAAAGAAAAGGCCAGAAACAAAAAATTTGAGATATATCTTTTGAGCTTAGGAGAGCAGAATAGTACAGATGTATATGTTCAATATAGACATGAGTAGTCCTCTTTGTATATTTACACATATAAGAACTATTAAATGTAGCAGATTTTACTTCAGTCTGGAAAAATTATTAAGGAATAAAGTATGTCTTTAAAGTATGTATTAATTTTGTACTTTTTTTTAACATTATGCAGGCAGAGCGAATAGTCATTGAAGAACGGTACTCGAGCTTACAAGAAGAAGCAGCGGGGTTGACACGCAAACTGAAGAAGGTAGCAGCTCTGTTGTTGTCAGCTAAAGAAGAGCTGAAAGATGTCCAGCAGGAGAATCAGCGTGAAATGGAAGGCCTGTTGGATAATGTCCGCCAACTTACTAAAGAACTGGCTCTGCAAGAAGCTATCGAGAAGATGTTCATACCAGACAATTACAAGGTATGTATGGAGTCTTTAACTGTACAGTAAATACATAATATATATTAAGAATGTATATTTAGAATATGTCTTGGATGCCCTAAAAGTACTCCCACATCAGCTATGGAGGTCGAACTTAATGTTGAACCTTTAGATATACTGCAACATTTTTATTTTGTTAAAATTTAATTTCAAATACAAATACACTTCTATTTGTGTTTGAATAGCCCCACGTTCTTTGGGAGCCATTCTATGCAACGTAACAACTTGCAAATTTATTGTAATTTAAATTTGTGGAGCCCCGCGATCTTGGAGCACCAAATTTAAACAACGTTACATATACATAAATAGGCGTGAACGGTCTCACGTTCAAGATTGACAAATTCTTTAAACAATATAACATTTACATTGGGTGTCAGGTGTATCTGCAATAAGAACTCTATGTAACTTGAAACGGTAATTAAAATTTATTTGATACTATAAAAGAATATGTGCACATGGCACTGACTTCGATTTTAAAAACATTAGTTATTATTTGTTATTACGCCGTAAGGCTTAAGATATATACATCCTTACTGACTAAATATTCTATGCTACTAATAATTATATAAAAGAAAAATCTCATTTTCAGACTACTCAGTCTATTAATAGTTTTCAAAATATCAATATTTAAATCTTTTTTTCTAAGTTGTAACGTATTCAAAAATATTAATAGTTATTGTTTCTCAGTACTGTTTTCTCAAATACTAATTGTTTTCATTTAAATGCTTTGTAATCATTTTATATCATATTAATTTGAGCTCTTGTTACGTTAATCGTATTTCTAAAACATCTATGATGTTAACTCTACTATACAAGAAACATTACTCTTATTTTTAAATAAAATATTAATGTCTTTAACTGTCTTTGAATTCTTTGTATGATTAATATTGTAACGTAGCGGTTTTCGTAGAGGTTTTAGCGAAAACTTTGTATGTTGCTTATTGGGTGTTCGTCTTATTTAATTAAACTCCCAATATTGTGTACGCCAATCTGTAATGTAGCAGTTTTCTTAGAGGTGTTAGTGTACTACAGTTACAGGTATATTGTTAATTCAGCCCCTCTATTGGAAGCGCCAATCTGTAACGTACTGTCTTGAGATATTAAAGTTTCCGCCTCTCCGCAGTCGCCACTTATGAATTATAATAACTGAAGTTTAAAAAATAAAGTATTTTGTAATGTTACTCAATCTAAGCAGAAATCAAGAGTGTGTGATTTGGGGTCGAGTAGGGAAGTTGTTCAGCCTTATGAGGAAGAGAGAGTAAGTACCAATTATTTACACTCGGTTTAGGCGATTTCGGAAATTTTTTTAAATTGTTCGCTGTGATTTAAATCAGCTGATTGTAAGATGAGTTTCCACACATAGTTCAACCAGCCTACCCTATGGCGAAATATGACCCAATGTATAAATCTCTTCTATTTTGTGCTGAAATCTATTACAACTACCCACTACAAAAAAATATAACACATTTTTATTATTCAATATTATTTTTCAATAATATTTATTAATTATATTATTGGTTTTTTGTTTTCCTGCCACCAAAATACAAGTATCACAATCGATCTTTACTTAATTAAAACATAATATCGACTTCCTCGAATAAACATGGAATTGTCAAAAGAAAAAAACATATATGGTTTTGTTTACCAAATTTTATACTATTTTTTAAAACATCAATCAATATATAATTCTTTTTATTTCCCCAGGGTTAAGGGTAAGTTCTTTTTGTTACGAGATGGTCAGAAATGGATAATTACTAAGCTTTACAAATACTGAAAAATATTAAATAAATTTGTTTATTTTTCCGTTTAGTATGGAGTTCCCGAATTGTCCGTAAGAGAGCAGCGTGCGTTTGTTTACTTTAGAACATGTGATTAATTTTGACTAGTTTTTGTGTTCTATATAACCATTCGGAATGCGTTTTCTTCGTCAACTATTAAACTAAATGTTTATATTACCTCTCTTCTTATGGTTCTTACTGGAAGGAAGCCTTTTATCTAGTGAGGTCCGTCTTGAGTTGTAATTTCATTACCGTCTGGCCCATATTCTATTGTCAACTTGAAACATAACGAAACTAGGCCGAATCATCAGAAGGGTTTTCTTTCACAGTTTATTATGAAGTATAATCCTTTAATTTTGATAAATAAGGTATGATTATATAGAGTTCATATTGCTTTTTAAATTTTTTACTAATTTTACACTTCTTTCAAGTTTCAAAAAGGATATTTTAATAGAATTGTGTTAGCATCATTTTGTCAACTCGCCAGGTTTTTTCCAAATTTTTATTATTAACAATACTTGTTATTCTCGTCACTCTTAGTAACCCAAAATATTTTTATTATACAGGCAGTTTGTAATTATTATAAATTTATATTTTATTTACCGAAAAATAATTCTTTTTAATTCCGGTTTCTTTACCAATTTGGTTTACATAAGAGGTTTCTGTTCATTTTCTTATGACCTGGTATATAAGTATTTAATATTTTTATTATCTCTAAATGAATTTATATAGTATTTATTAGTCTCTCATAGTATTCCTACACTGCACTACTTCCTGTTGCCATTTCCCTCATATAGTATTATTTTATTTTTTTATTTATCCTTTGATATTTAAACTTTTTATGTTTTTTAAAACGAACCCTGGGCTATCTTATACTACAACACAAATACTTGAAAAAATATAACATTAACCTAGGTATTACAATTGGTTGTCCACACAACACAAATATTACAACAAATTAATAAAAACACAGAATCAGTTAGTAGCATTACAGTCTACTATCATAGTTTTATAATTCCCAAACCTACAGCACAATTCTGTAATAAGTTACCTTCACTTTCACTTTTTTACCTCAATGGGTACACTATGACTCACTTGTCACTCGAATTGTTTATAATGTTTAGTGATATACTTTAATTTAGAGCTAGTTATAGGTTACCCATTTCTGACCTTTATGTTCTTACATGATTTAATTTATTGGGATCGGGTTATGTAACGTTACATAAAGCCCCCCCACTAGAACAAATTTATTTTAGTTTATATTAAAAATAAATTGTTGATTGGTTCAATTCTCCTAATAGTTTTGGCTTTATTTTCATAATAGTGTTTCATTTCCGACTGGTTGTAAACTGACTGGTAATTCAGACTGGTGGTAATTGCTGTTTTCTTACTCTACTCTTTCTCTCTCTTGGAGGCAAATTCATAAATTATTTATTTCTGGGTAGTGGTACTTCCACATTTTATTTGATAAGGACTGGTCACACTGATCATATTAAACTTGTTTTAACACTCATTTCTATTTACTTCTATAAATTATCTTTATCAATTAAGCTTCGGTCTGCTATCTTCCTTCTATTTTCTTCATTTATACTTCTGGAATCTAATATCACTCTTTTCAGCTATTTTATAATTATTATCCCTTAAATATTCAATTTCCCTAACATTTTTCCCTATCTTGTGCGGTGGTACCAGTAGGGTGGCCACTCTGGGTCCATACTCCTCTGTCCATCCTTACACCTTCTGAGACCAGGGGAACATCATCCCTGCTCAGGAAAATTATTGCCGGAACATTTCTACGGTCAATACATAAAAATAAAAAAAATTATAAGTAGTAGTCAATTAGCGACTAGTACTAAACACTTTTGGGATTCTTCATACTGTAGCTGTTTGCATTTATTTATATATTTCTTCTTCTCCTTGATTCCTTCTTCTTTTCCATTAACTAATAGCATATAACATTATTGATAGGCCTTATGTTAAAATTCTTTTGACTTTACTCTTGTGACATATTTCTCCGTATCATTTCTTCTTATATAATCTTCAATTCCGAGAAATTCTAATTTTTGTTGTATTAATTATCATCCTCCTTCAGTTTCATTGGAGTCATTATATTATTCTTTATTCTTCTTATCTGAGCACATTACCATCAATTGTTTTTGTTCATTTAATTTTTCTTCTGTTTGTTACCATTAAAATATTACTTTTTCCTATTATTTCAGTTTAAATCAGTTATTTATAATTAAATTATATAATCTGTTCTTACATTTTCTTGGTGTTTTGTCTTTTTATTTTAAATTATATGGTTTCAAAATAACTTGAGTAAGATGTCCTTACATGCTTTTAGAATTTTGGGGTTTTAGTCTCTTCACTTTAAATTATATGGTTTCAAAATAACTTGAGTAAGATGTCCTTACATGCTTTTAGAATTTTGGGGTTTTAGTCTCTTCACTTCAAATTATATGGTTTCAAAATAACTTAAGTAAGATGTCCTTACATGCTTTTAGAATTTTGGGGTTTTATTCTCTTTCAATGGGTTGCTGGGTCGGTTTTCTGAAAATCAGTCCCCTTTTTCTGGTTGGTTATTGTTTAGTTTAACCATGGTCCATTAATTCAGGTACTCCCTTTCCTCGGATTACTGGGGTATTTATAATGATTTTGGTATTTGTTATATACCTTTCTTTCACCTGGCATCGTAACTCAGCTGATACCAAGTCTTCATAGAAGTCACCGTTTTCCGTCATAGTTCGTTCTTTTTTAACTAATAAGTATTGTACCTCCTCTAACATAACATAGTTGCTCATATTTAATCTCATTTCATTCCCTTTTACCTCTGGATTATTTACCAAATATTTGAATGTTATATTCCGTCTTGAAGATATGATGGATATTGTCTGATACACTTCAATCGTTGACACATTTAACTGGGATGTAAACTTAATTAACTCCCTCTGTTCGTTTATTGGAAGGTTGAATACCTTAATTAATCCACCTGTAATCATCTCCCATTCTTCCTTGGTATTTATTATTCTCTTTCTACATGTTTTTATTATTTTCTTGGTCTTCTTTTCCACGGTTTGAACATCCTTTTTGTTGTGGCTATTTTTATTTTCCGATGGCATTACACCTTGGTATTCTGTAATTTCTATTTCCTTCCTACTCTCTTCTGTGTTTGGACTTACTATAATACCTTCTGAAGTGCTATCTGATGTTTCATCCAAATTCTTGACACTATGGTCCATTTGTTTATTTGTTTCCTCCTTGTATGTATCTGCTTTTTGTCTAAGTGTATCAACATTTTCAAACTTCTCCCCGAAAGTTTTCCATATCTCCTTATTCAACTTCTCCATCTTACCCTCAATCCGCTTTAAACTTTCTTTATTCTCTTCAAATTTTGCATTCATCTCTTCTCTTTGTCCTTCAACAGTTTCTTTCAGTTCATTGTATTGTTCATTCATGGTTTGTTTGATATTTCCATGAATGATCTCTATTTTTTCATTTAATTGTTTGACTAAACTTTCCTGAATGCTATCGATTTTCTCATTGGTCTGTCTATTTTGTTCCTCCTGTTTCTTAAAATTCTCATCTATTTTATCAAATTTTTCGCTCAAGGTTTCATTTTGTTTCCTTGAGTTCTCATTTATTTTATCAAATTTTTCGCTCAAGGTTTCATTTTGTTTCCTTGAGTTTTCATCTATGGTTTGTTTATTGCTTTCCTTAATGCTATCAATTTTCTCCATCATCATCCTCATCATTTCTTGCCAGTCTGGTTCTCTTCTGGCTTCCGCTTTTTCTGGTTGGTCCCCTTGGGCATCCTCTTCAATTATTTCCGTTTCCGGGTCCATAACTACTTCGGTTTCTTCTTTATCACCTGTCGGTTGGTCCATTTCACTGTCCGTGACTAATTCTATTTCTTGTTCCTGTCCACCTTCTTCCTTCTCCTTTTCTTCTGCCCTCTTCTTCGATTTGCCTCGGGTATTATGCATTTCTTGTTTTCTCATAACTGCCGACGATAATTAGATTTTTTGGTATATATTTTTATTAAATATA
Organism: Magicicada septendecula; assembly: GCA_034769895.1. Taxonomy (NCBI): domain Eukaryota; kingdom Metazoa; phylum Arthropoda; class Insecta; order Hemiptera; family Cicadidae; genus Magicicada; species Magicicada septendecula. The sequence goes on along the minus strand of CM068368.1, from coordinate 889,032,117 downwards.
TCAAAATTCTTTTCTAATTACAGCCCTTTTACGTTGAGCGCCAATCTGTAACGTAGCGGTTTTTGATATAGGTCTTAGCGAAAACCTTGTATGTTGCTTATTGGGTGTTCGTCTTATTTAATTAAACTCCCAATATTGTGTACACCAATCTGTAATGTAGCAGTTTTCTTAGAGGTGTTAGTGTACTACAGTTACAGGTATATTGTTAATTCAGCCCCTCTATTGGAAGCGCCAATCTGTAACGTACTGTCTTGAGATATTAAAGTTTCCGCCTCTCCGCAGTCGCCACTTATGAATTATAATAACTGAAGTTTAAAAAATAAAGTATTTTGTAATGTTACTCAATCTAAGCAGAAATCAAGAGTGTGTGATTTGGGGTCGAGTAGGGAAGTTGTTCAGCCTTATGAGGAAGAGAGAGTAAGTACCAATTATTTACACTCGGTTTAGGCGATTTCGGAAATTTTTTTAAATTGTTCGCTGTGATTTAAATCAGCTGATTGTAAGATGAGTTTCCACACATAGTTCAACCAGCCTACCCTATGGCGAAATATGACCCAATGTATAAATCTCTTCTATTTTGTGCTGAAATCTATTACAACTACCCACTACAAAAAAATATAACACATTTTTATTATTCAATATTATTTTTCAATAATATTTATTAATTATATTATTGGTTTTTTGTTTTCCTGCCACCAAAATACAAGTATCACAATCGATCTTTACTTAATTAAAACATAATATCGACTTCCTCGAATAAACATGGAATTGTCAAAAGAAAAAAACATATATGGTTTTGTTTACCAAATTTTATACTATTTTTTAAAACATCAATCAATATATAATTCTTTTTATTTCCCCAGGGTTAAGGGTAAGTTCTTTTTGTTACGAGATGGTCAGAAATGGATAATTACTAAGCTTTACAAATACTGAAAAATATTAAATAAATTTGTTTATTTTTCCGTTTAGTATGTAGTTCCCGAATTGTCCGTAAGAGAGCAGCGTGCGTTTGTTTACTTTAGAACATGTGATTAATTTTGACTAGTTTTTGTGTTCTATATAACCATTCGGAATGCGTTTTCTTCGTCAACTATTAAACTAAATGTTTATATTACCTCTCTTCTTATGGTTCTTGCTGGAAGGAAGCCTTTTATCTAGTGAGGTCCGTCTTGAGTTGTAATTTCATTACCGTCTGGCCCATATTCTATTGTCAACTTGAAACAACGAAACTAGGCCGAATCATCAGAAGGGTTTTCTTTCACAGTTTATTATGAAGTATAATCCTTTAATTTTGATAAATAAGGTATGATTATATAGAGTTCATATTGCTTTTTAAATTTTTTACTAATTTTACACTTCTTTCAAGTTTCAAAAAGGATATTTTAATAGAATTGTGTTAGCATCATTTTGTCAACTCGCCAGGTTTTTTCCAAATTTTTATTATTAACAATACTTGTTATTCTCGTCACTCTTAGTAACCCAAAATAGTTTTATTATACAGGCAGTTTGTAATTATTATAAATTTATATTTTATTTACCGAAAAATAATTCTTTTTAATTCCGGTTTCTTTACCAATTTGGTTTACATAAGAGGTTTCTGTTCATTTTCTTATGACCTGGTATATAAGTATTTAATATTTTTATTATCTCTAAATGAATTTATATAGTATTTATTAGTCTCTCATAGTATTCCTACACTGCACTACTTCCTGTTGCCATTTCCCTCATATAGTATTATTTTATTTTTTTATTTATCCTTTGATATTTAAACTTTTTATGTTTTTTAAAACGAACCCTGGGCTATCTTATACTACAACACAAATACTTGAAAAAATATAACATTAACCTAGGTATTACAATTGGTTGTCCACACAACACAGATATTACAACAAATTAATAAAAACACAGAATCAGTTAGTAGCATTACAGTCTACTATCATAGTTTTATAATTCCCAAACCTACAGCACAATTCTGTAATAAGTTACCTTCACTTTCACTTTTTTACCTCTGGGTACACTATGACTCACTTGTCACTCGAATTGTTTATAATGTTTAGTGATATACTTTAATTTAGAGCTAGTTATAGGTTACCCATTTCTGACCTTTATGTTCTTACATGATTTAATTTATTGGGATCGGGTTATGTAACGTTACAATATATGAATAAGTTGTCTATCACCTTATTGTCGTCAATCATACTCGATCATTTTTTGTTCCATCGGTATTCGTCCTCGTCTCACCTCCAGCGTCGGCTGTCTCTCTTCTCCTCTTGTCCAACGTCGGCTGTCTCTCTCTGGAACTCTCCTCTTGTCCAGCGTCGTATCTCTCTCTGTCTCTCTCTGGAATACTCCTCTTGTCCAGCGTCGTATCTCTCTCTGGAACTCTCCTCTTGTCCAGCGTCGTAACACTCTCTTGTCTAGGGTCGAATCATTCTCTGGAACCCTCCTCTTGCTGTCTCTGACGTTAATGGATCTTCTTAAGTAGTGCTGTTATTAATTAAAATGATTGTCTTTACAGCTTAGTTACGTATTTGTACGTAACTGGCAAATTTAGACTGTTTACGGAAAAAAATAAATACGCCGTGCTGACGGGCATAAGCTCCCGCTGTACCGTGGATGATTCAAGAAAGAGAACCACTGTAGCTTGCGTGTCCTATTTATACCCATGTCTTGGTCGACACCCTGCAGTGATACGAAATCGACATGTTAGAAACTGTCTCTGGCTTCAGTTCCCCCACTCTTTGTCAAATTCGCTATTTTTTATATTTCTGCGAATTGCAGAGTCCTGTAAGTATACTCTTATACTTATCTTATAACTAATTTTACAACACATGTTCACTGTAATTTTGGACATTGCAACTTAACCCTTTCGATTTGTACACAGTTATTTCACTATTACACTCGTACGGTGTGTCACTTTCGCGTGGTTTTCGTACACAGTATTTAGTAAATTTATTTACATTTTATTGTGCTTTTGGATTTTAATTCTTAATTCTAGTTTATGAATAATTACGGAAAAACAGTAAGTGTGCAATTATTCATCTTGGGGTGGCAAACTCGCCTGCAGAGACCTGCGTTCACACACACTAGCAAAATACTGGTGTATACACTTTCAGTTACATTTGTGTGTGTGTGCACGTTGATTCAGGTCGAAACACCTGTTCATATTTTTGTCTGAGCCAAGCTTGCAATCCCTCACATGCTTATTTCTAATATATTATTAATTATTTACAGTTTATTAAGTAAATTTAAATTTTTATATTCCATGCTCAGTACATCACTTATTTGTACTGTCGCAATACACTACATATTAAAAAGCAAATCTGGAACAAGCATCTGAAAAACTTAAGCCTTGCATCAACCCACCCGGTTTTCTCGCTGGGTGCAACAAATATCTCGCAGTCCTTCAGCAGGAGAATACATTCACTCTCACTGGACATGCCTGTCCAGACTCCGGAGCCTGTGGCCGCCTATTACAACGAACCACCCTGGGATATGGTGGAGATGGAAATAAGACTTGAGCTTCCTTCAAAACTAACCAAAGCGGACCTGCCAGGATAGCTGCGTAATAAAACCCTAGACATGCTCAGTACTCAGTACAGCAACTTTGTGAAGATATTCACAGACGGATCAATGGACCTAAGACAAAATAAGTCAGGAGCTGGGTTCTTCAATCAGAACTCTGGCGAGATCTTCTTTTCTCCATCAAATGCAGCCTCAAGCATGGACGCTGAACTGCTTGCTATTAACGCAGCCCTGGTGAGCTGCTTGGACCAGGAAGAGAGGCATATATGCATACTTACAGATTCGAAAGCAGCCATGGAAGCCTTGAGAATGGAAGACCCAAGAGATTACTCCTTTCGTATCTCGGAATTGAGGGTGCTGTTGCATGCCCTCTAAGACAAGGGAAAGCGTATTGTATTCCAGTGGACCCTGGCTCACTGTGGGATTGAAGGAAATGAAAGAGCGGACATTATAGCGAAGGAGGCTGTGAAGATGGCGCCAGTGCAGCCCCCTCAATATTCACTGGCAAAATGCAGGAAAGCTGCAGCAGACAAATTTCGAATTGAGTCGATGGAGCGCTGGAGAGAGGCAAAGACAGGAAGAACACTCTTCCGGATCCAAAAAGAACCTGCTGACTCTTCCCTGTACCGCGGTGTGGCGAGAGCCACAGCTACTTTCGCATAAAGAGTAAGAATTGGCCACATAGTCACCAACCACTACCTGTACCGCTTCAACATGAGGGACTCCCCAAGGTGTGGAGTCTGCCAGGGAGAGGATGAAACTTTGGAGCATGTTCTGCTAAAGTGTCCTTCCCAAAATCCGGCCAGGGGGTCACTGATTGCACTGATGGGCAGGAATGGCAGCCTGGACGACGTGCTGAGAAGCAAGAGTCATTGAGCGCTTGCGGTGGCGGTGTACCATAGACATCGGGCCATCGGAGTTACTTGACTCTGGAAGCCCGATTCAAGAAGTAAGTAAGTAAGTTAACTGTACAGTATAACCAGGGAGGTTTAGTAATATTTTAATGCTGATTGGTCACAACCTTAAAGTCACCAAGGTCCGCTGAGTCTAAGCAGAATAAAACACCCCCATCCCCCACCAAGGGCTTAAGGCTGTTAAGCAAGTAAATTTATTTTGAAAACATGTCTGTTAAACTAAAATGAATTTCATCTTATTTAATTTAATTAATTTTAAATAAAAATTATGTGTGAGATACTACTACAAGGGTCAGTTGAAAAGTTCACAGAACGACATCTATAGCTCAGTGGTAGAACTAAAATCTTTTGTGTGCTGTAAGATGTATATTTCCTGTGAACCCCTCATAATTTCCAGACATATCTGTCAGTTTATTCACTTTTTACCAGCTGTTTGAAATTTTCTTGTCACGCGAGTTTTTAAAATGTACAAAATCAAACATCGTGTTGTGATGAATTCTCTGTTAAAAACGTTTTAGCGCCAATAGAAAATCAATACAAAATTGTAAATGTGTTAGGAGATGCTGCGCCTTCAGAAACAATGGTAAGTGGGGTACACTCGAGTTTAAACTTGGTCGTACAAGCACTGAAACGATCCCAGCAGTGGATATCCAAAAAGTGGCATTATTGAAAAAATTTCATAACATGTTGGAAGACTGCAGATTGAGGAGTGGATGACGTTGCTCAAATCATAGACATCTCATATGAGCATGTGAATTACACTTTAACTCAAGAACTTGGTGTGAAAAAGTGTTGGTGTGAAAAAGTGTTGTGCAAGATGGCTGCCGCATCTGGAGTTGTTGCATTTTTTGGGCAACCAGTGCGACCACGTTTTCAATTGTTGTACGACCACATTTAAACTGAAGTGCCTACTTACAAACCTTTGGTTTTGAACTCTGATGTACATGCAATATTGAATTTTGTGTTTTTTTTTTGCCTGTTAGACTTTAGTTGAACGCCATGCACATTGGAACGAAGATATAGGTGAATGGCAGTTGAAGTGCGTTGCATACACTGGAAATAATATGAGGAAAAGTACAAGTTTGCTGAGTCCAGGACCTGTTGTTGAGGTATGTATATATGCTCTAGTGTAGTTGAATTTTAGTCAAATTCAATAGTGTTAATGATCTTATCATGATGGCGTGGGTTGTACAGAGGAAACTTAAGTGTAGCAAATAAATGTAACCTTCTTCTGATTTAAGACACTGAAATAAAATTGCATGCTGTGAATATTAAAAACGAAACACAATCCAAAAAGCTAAATATTTATAGTAATTTCTACGATTTAATTGGTTTGACTGATAAAAATTTTCTTTACTAAGTAGATCTTATATTGGTATTTGTGCAGTATATTAAATTTTGTGAAACAAATCAACTCAAAAAATAAAAACAAGGAATATGTAATAATATAATATTGCCCCTCAGTTCCGGAGCGCCAATTTAATAATAAAATTTTGTTTATGCCCAGCGGTTGACACCTATTTAACTTTTTAATTTTATGCTCTTTATCTCAGGGTAAAATATAAATAAATGCTCAAATTTTCTTATAAATTGTTCTTCGATTTATTACAATTAGCTATGATTGATTATCATACTTTATCATTTATATATGAACTATATAAATTCTAATCAAAATATAAACATATTCATTTTCATAAATCTTATTTCATTACTCATATTCATAGCTCTAATAATTTAAATATTGTAATTCTTATTCAAAGACAAAACTTTTAATAATAATTTTCTTAATTTTAATATATTACGACATTGTTAATTATTGATCTGGATTCATTTAAAATCGGTGCTCATAGATAAATTTATTTTCCATAATTTTCCATAATTTCCTAATATTATTTAATTTTGTTCTAAATAAAATTTTATCTTAATCCTTTAATTAAATCTTATGAGTTCTTTAAGTGAACAGACAGTGGACCTAATACTAATTATGGCATGAAAATTTTACTTGTGGTATGTATCCAAATCTGGTAGCAGTTCATATTGTGCGGTTGTCATGTTGATTGTCTGGCGTGTCTGCGATATTTCCCTCTGGATTAGCGGATTGTAACGTGGTCTCCTTGGAGTGACACAAGACACTTCACAACACCAAACTTCACTCTCTCAAATTAGTTCGCGTTAATTGTTGTTATAGATATTCGCTTCTACAGCCATTATTAATTATTATTTATTAACTGCGTTATGGTTTGAATTACTGTTGTTACGGGTTTAGCTCGTTTCGTAATGTTACTCGATGATACAGTTATTGTTGCGTATTTGCACAACTAAAATACAGCGTTATTTGATTATCATTTGTGTTGTATTAATTCACTTGTACGTCACTAGTAAAATTACAGTTTTTCTCTTTACCGAAATCTGTTCTAGTACGAGCTTACTTTTCTAACCATCGTACCGAATTTCTCTAAGTCCAATAACTATGGGAATCTCGGTCGCGGACTTACACTCCCGTTTCCGTCAAAATTTTTAGTTAAACTCCCCGAGCGCGCCTTTCTCGCGTTCCTATATCGAATTCCATATTTCTCCCACTTACTTCTGATTTTTCTTACGCTGTTTTCTAATTGGTTCTACTTTACGACTCTTCAGATTTAGAGACCACCTATTTTCCGAAAGAACTTCTCTGATAGGCCTTTGGATTCCCACCAGATTCCTTCCCTAGGTCACTACACTGAGGTCGTTGTCGCTGCTAGATACTGTAGCAATAATTCTTGCCTGTCACTTTTTTGGAGTAAACAAAACAACCCTTAACTTTCTCGTCAAGTATTGTTTTCGTGCACTAGGTTGTTCTAATGGCATCAACTATTGTTACTTACAGGCCTTACCAAACTTCCTTTCAACACTTCTTGCTTGTGTTAGGACATTACTCCGAGCTTTCTCTCTTCTCAGTAAGGTCGAAGTCCTGTCGCTGACCGTTTGAGTCTTTCAATAACATATACCTTTTTTTGTTTCGCTATATGCAGCTGGCGTGTATATGTATTCTGGTCTATTGTTAATACCTACAGCTGCTCTTCAAATGAGTTCGTTTACTTCTGTGCCCTTTTTTCTACGGATTTGAGGTAGTTGTCAAAGTTTAACGTTTCTTAGTATGGAGAGCGATGAACTCAGCCTATTTGCCGTGAGCGTGTTGGGGCTGATATATGATTTTATTGCCTGTCAGTCACCTCTGCGTTTCACACAACAATTCCCTGTTACGGCGCTTAAAGATACATCTCTACTCAAAATAAGAAATTTTCAAAATTTCTGATTTTGGTGTTATATCGTCCCGAAATTTGTCGCTTTGGATGGATTTCATACATCTAAAAGATATTCAAATTTCTGCGCCTTGTCATCGAGGTTTAACATGACGAAATGCATCCATTTTATATTCCTAGTATTGGCTCATCATCCGTTGGACGTAGTGTAATGGATTTTCTACCTGTAGTGACCCGCTGCGGGCTGTTTATTATGTAATGTAAACAGTACCCCAGGACCCTTTTCCAAAACACTTTCGCTTCTCGTTTTTAAATGAATCCGTTACATATATCTTTTAACTTTCTTTTCTTACAACCCTTACTTAACATATAATTATACTTACAAACTAATCTTTAGACATTAAATTTAAACTCGTCATTCTGCATCAATTTAAAACAACTCCTTACATCTCCCTTACAGGACCTATAATATTTACAAAATTAATTTAGCAAGTTTTATTCAATGCTAGCATCATTTATCATATCAATAAATTTTACATTTCTGTAAAATAATTTTTAGAATTCTCTATTTTCATTGTACAATTTTAACACATGTTAATCATTATGTTAACCTCTAATTTAACTATTCATTTTTATATTCACATTAATTTACTCTATATTACCTTACAGGATTTATAAAATACTAATTACTATCAAAATTGTTACTAATTCACCAATTACATCTAGCTATTCTAATAATATTATAGATTTCAATGACATAAATTAATCAAGTTTTCTACAATAATTCGCTATTAATGTCCTTTGATAGTCCATCTTTTACTTATTGTAACTTTTCAATCATTTCATTATTTAATTGAATTTTAAGAGTCTTGCATCACATATATATGTATATATCACTATTCTAATTTTATTGATTGTTCTCATTCAATTGTTATATTAAACACATATATTAAACAATCTTATTCTAACCATATTAATTGTCCTTACACTTGCATTCGTTTAACACATATATATATTGTCTATGTACTTATGTTAACATAATTATCGCTAAAAATTTTCAGTTCACATTTCGTTATCATGAAGATTAAAAGTACTACTACACTTGTTAGTATTTTACTTCATCGTTTATACAATTATACAATTATCATTTTAGTTTAATTAATGTTAAAATTATTACAATTTATTTAATACTCTATTGCGTCTTACAATTGTTTTATAATTCATAACTTTTCACTGGTGTCAACTAAGAATCTGAATGATACTTTTTTCGCGATCATATCAGGATAGTGAACGTCAGGACCCGGTTCTTCTTTCCCTTCTTCACATTCTTGTCTATGCCGTTTCATTTTACTGGCATTGGTTTTCATTTACCATTTACTTTATTTTATTCTTATTATATTCATATCTATTTATCTTCTTCGGTTAATGTATTCTTACACAACCAATCTTATCTAAGGTATTTCACCCAATATTATCTAACTTAACTATTAAATTTTCGGACACTCTTAAGGTTGTTTTCCTTAATCCCTTACATTTAATTACTTTTAATTTCCTATTTGTGGAGACATAGTTGTACGTTTTAAGTCAGTGCCGTTACAACACATTTTGTTGGTAAATAGTAACACTTACCCTGCAGTCGGCCGTTGACATCTAAAGAATTTATGACCTCTCTCTCTCTCTCTCTCTCTCTCTCTCTCTCTCTCTCTCTCTCTCTCTCTCTCTCTCTCTCTCTCTCTCTCTCTCTCTCTCTCTCTCTCTCTCTCTCTCTCTCTCTCTCTCTCTCACACACACACACGGTGTGTTGAAAGTGGATCTTCCCATCCTGTTCGACAACTTTCCCCGGTCATATTACCATTATTTATGTACGCGCTGAGTTTTTTTTGTCGTTTTTTCTTTTCAACCCTCTTACAAATACGTTTTTTGACAGCTTGTGGCGTTTTAATTATTTTCGTTTTCCTGTCCGCGTACTCACATAATAAGGTTTTATTTTCAAGACTTCTAAGAAATCTCATCTTCATCGCTTGAAATCTTCCTTTCGTTCTCGTACCAATCTTCACAATATTCTTGAATGGTCCAGCAAATTTCACCCTTTTCTTCTTTCGTGCTAATGCAGTTCGCCTTTGATAATCACCAGAACTGTTTTTCATCTTCTTACTCTCATTTGGTTTGGTTCCAAAATTTTTACGCACCTCCCCAGTTCTACTTCTAATTTTTCTATCAGTACTGGTAATATTAACTGTAGTATTCAATTTTTTCTTTTTAATTCTCTGCTTTTCTTCAGCTTCCGTGTTAGCTAACTCAATTCTCAGGTGGTAACCCTCATACACATTACCATTTGCTTCCAAAGCACGATATGCACTATTTTCATCAGTAAAACGTACATATGCATGGATATTTGTTCTGTCTTTATGAAACTCTTTCTTAATGATAGTGCGTCTTTTGGGAAGCCGTGGATCAGATATTGCAGCGTATCGCAATCTCGTATTTACAATCGTACCAAACTTTCTGAAATATTTGATAATTTTCTTTTTTGTAATTGTGTTTGGTAAGTTGCCAACAAACACAGTACAAGTGTCTTTATCACCTTCATATCTACCACTAATAATTGTAGATCTTTCTTTTGATCTTGAGATATGATGTTCAGACAATGCTTTAGTTGTTAAAGATTGATACTCGGTGTCAATTTGATCCATAGTATTTCCATCTAATTTGTTTTCTTCCATTTTTCTGATTGTTTTTGTAAATCAGTACCCACCTGGTGGTTTTGTCCTCGTAAATCTCTTCTCATTAACTCTATTTCTTTGTCTAATTTCTCGACGAGTTGTTTACCTTTCTCTTCATTCTGTTTTTTCGTTTCTTCAATCTTCCTTATTGTCTCTTCATGTTGCATTTTTGATTCTTCAAATTGTTTTTTTGATTCTTCAAATTGTTGTTTCATCAATGCCATTAACATTTGAAAATTTGCTTCAGATGACTGCGACTGTGACTGCGGTCCCCGGGCGCCATTCTCTTCACTCGTTGTAGAGCTCTCTTCATTCACCACATTTCTGTCCTCAGATTGCTCCATCCCCATCTGATTGTTAATTTCGACTACCTCGGAATTTTCTTTCCCTGTCGCCATTTTGGCCTTTCGTCGGGTTATCATTCAGATACTTATCGACAAATAACAATAATAACGTTCTTATTCTACAGTACTAACATTTATTTATTTAACTTAGTCTATCTCTAACCACTGTCTGTCACTGCCCTAGCCTAATTTCTTTAATTAAGCCGTGCGGTGCGGCGCCAATGTAATAATAAAATATGTTGTTCCCGTTTACGCCCAGCGATGGACGCCAATGTATAACTTTATAATATGCCCGACGTTGTGTGCGTCAATGTAATAATATAATATTGCCCCTCAGTTCCGGAGCGCCAATTTAATAATAAAATTTTGTTTATGCCCAGCGGTTGACACCTATTTAACTTTTTAATTTTATGCTCTTTATCTCAGGGTAAAATATAAATAAATGCTCAAATTTTCTTATAAATTGTTCTTCGATTTATTACAGTTAGCTATGATTGATTATCATACTTTATCATTTATATATGAACTATATAAATTCTAATCAAAATATAAACATATTCATTTTCATAAATCTTATTTCATTACTCATATTCATAGCTCTAATAATTTAAATATTGTAATTCTTATTCAAAGACAAAACTTTTAATAATAATTTTCTTAAATTTAATATATTACGACATTGTTAATTATTGATCTGGATTCATTTAAAATCGGTGCTCATAGATAAATTTATTTTCCATAATTTCCTAATATTATTTAATTTTGTTCTAAATAAAATTTTATCTTAATCCTTTAATTAAATCTTATGAGTTCTTTAAGTGAACAGACAGTGGACCTAATACTAATTATGGCATGAAAATTTTACTTGTGGTATGTATCCAAATCTGGTAGCAGTTCATATTGTGCGGTTGTCATGTTGATTGTCTGGCGTGTCTGCGATATTTCCCTCTGGATTAGCGGATTGTAACGTGGTCTCCTTGGAGTGACACAAGACACTTCACAACACCAAACTTCACTCTCTCAAATTAGTTCGCGTTAATTGTTGTTATAGATATTCGCTTCTACAGCCATTATTAATTATTATTTATTAACTGCGTTATGGTTTGAATTACTGTTGTTACGGGTTTAGCTCGTTTCGTAATGTTACTCGATGATACAGTTATTGTTGCGTATTTGCACAACTAAAATACAGCGTTATTTGATTATCATTTGTGTTGTATTAATTCACTTGTACGTCACTAGTAAAATTACAGTTTTTCTCTTTACCGAAATCTGTTCTAGTACGAGCTTACTTTTCTAACCATCGTACCGAATTTCTCTAAGTCCAATAACTATGGGAATCTCGGTCGCGGACTTACACTCCCGTTTCCGTCAAAATTTTTAGTTAAACTCCCCGAGCGCGCCTTTCTCGCGTTCCTATATCGAATTCCATATTTCTCCCACTTACTTCTGATTTTTCTTACGCTGTTTTCTAATTGTTTCTACTTTACAACTCTTCAGATTTAGAGACCACCTATTTTCCGAAAGAACTTCTCTGATAGGCCTTTGGATTCCCACCAGATTCCTTCCCTAGGTCACTACACTGAGGTCGTTGTCGCTGCTAGATACTGTAGCAATAATTCTTGCCTGTCACTTTTTTGGAGTAAACAAAACAACCCTTAACTTTCTCGTCAAGTATTGTTTTCGTGCACTAGGTTGTTCTAATGGCATCAACTATTGTTACTTACAGGCCTTACCAAACTTCCTTTCAACACTTCTTGCTTGTGTTAGGACATTACTCCGAGCTTTCTCTCTTCTCAGTAAGGTCGAAGTCCTGTCGCTGACCGTTTGAGTCTTTCAATAACATATACCTTTTTTTGTTTCGCTATATGCAGCTGGCGTGTATATGTATTCTGGTCTATTGTTAATACCTACAGCTGCTCTTCAAATGAGTTCGTTTACTTCTGTGCCCTTTTTTCTATGGATTTGAGGTAGTTGTCAAAGTTTAACGTTTCTTAGTATGGAGAGCGATGAACTCAGCCTATTTGCCGTGAGCGTGTTGGGGCTGATATATGATTTTATTGCCTGTCTGTCACCTCTGCGTTTCACACAACAATTCCCTGTTACGGCGCTTAAAGATACATCTCTACTCAAAATAAGAAATTTTCAAAATTTCTGATTTTGGTGTTATAAATATGCACTGTAAATTAAAAATATTTAATTACAAACATGCTTTATCCAGCAGTACATTGTATATTGACAGTATCAATAAAATCTGATTTTTCATTAGAACATCTGTAAAAAAAAAGAAGCATAAAAGTGCCTATGAGAATGTCTCTTTTGATCTAAACAACTGTGAAAAGTCCAGAAGAGAGCAAAAAAAAAGCATTGGTACAAAGGGTTTTTAAAAAATATATAAACACTTAATACGTTTCACAGATTTTATTTAACTCTGACAACTGTTTCGACTTCCTAAGCCATTGTCAAAGAGATCCATTGATCTCTTAGAAAGGCTTAGGAAGTCGAAACGGCTGTCAGAGTTAAATAAAATCTGTGAAATGTACCAAGTGTTTATATATTTTTTTAAAAACCTTTGTATTAATATGTTTCACCAAGTGCCCAACGAGTCATCAATTAATATCGTGAAAAACGGTGTTTTCGAGCTACACAATTGTTATTTATTTGTGCAGTTGTTTTCTTATCCAGGCTCAGGACTTTTCATTCTGCTCTTGTACTCTGATAGCACTTGACTAATGTACTTGGTGTGTTCAGAAAAGACCTTTGTATAGTACATCAACCTGCCGGACTTTATGCTATGACCTTGATAATGGGTGTTTTATCAGTGATTACCATATGAGTGTTTGAGCGTGTGCCAAATTTGTAATTTTTTATCTTTGTTAAATAAAGTTATTAACTGCACAACAAATTTTTCTCGCCATGAATACTTTTTTGTTGTAACCATGAAGTAGAAAGAGAAGATGTTAAAATGTTTTTAAATAACTCTTAAAAGCTACATTTTGACATAACATACATTGCTGTTGATTTATTTATTGATTCTTTTTGCATGTCGAAATTAAAGTATCTAAACATTTGCTTTAGTAACCCAAGTATCCAAACTTTTTGTTGTAGTAACCTTTCCACTTCACACATCCTATCCAGCAAATACAAGGTGTTCCAGGAGAAAAGGATACTGTTTCCCAATGTGATACTGGAGCTAAAACTAAGAAAGGAATGTCGTATAAATGTAGGTCTGCAAATGATTTTTTTCTTGAGTTGTGTCTTCTTGAAAGTTTGCCTCACACAAAAGGCTGAAAACTAGACACTCTTGAACAACTAGAAGTATACAAACACACAAAAACACATAAAAACGACATTTTAAACGAACAGACACAATTCAAATCACACATACTAGAGGTGGGTCGATATACCTGTAACAGGTATTTTGGAACGATATTTTTGTGGAACGGATATAACAGTGACTGAAAAGTTGAAATACCTGTTATTTGCAGCCTCGCTGTTCCACAGAGTATGACTATATAGAGAGGGGAAAGCCAATGTTAAAATTTAGACTGAAGTTTCTAGCGCTCGTGGTGACTGTCTTGTCAACTAAGTGGAACTAAATGATAATGCAGTACGGTCATGTGACTTCAGTATACTGTATTATCTCTGCTGCATAGGCATTGTTCCGAGTCGAGGCACACCCATAGCAACTAATGAATACACAAGTAACAAGTAAACGAATACGCCAAGGCCAAATACTAGGCGTATCACTGGTACACAAGGAACAACAAGTAATCGAGTATTTCAAATACTAGGGGTATCACCGGTACACAAGGAACAACAAGTAAACGAGTATTACAAATACTAGGCGTATCACGAGGAACACTAGGTACACAAGGAACAACTAGTATCAGGAGTATTTTGAGTTCAAACTAGTACGAAGCCACTTTTTGGTCCTGAATACTTCATTCAGCGCAAAGAGACAAAGCTGTTTTTAATAAATGAACAAAATTCATACTGATGTTACATTTATTCTCGTGTGTTATGCAGATATATAATACAGATTATAATAAATTATATATTATACTAGTCACCAACTAGGTAAATTTTGAAAAACAAATTATATTGTGTTATAACCTACAGAGTGGCTGATAATAGTTGATAGGCCGCTAAGAGCAGATATCTAATGAAATTTTACTGCAAACTGTTTAGGTTATGTTTTTATAAGGGTAATCGGTTTAAATCTTGTTTATTCTCATTCACTCTTGTAGCTTACTGTTATATTGTTATTATGTTTTTGATGGGTTTTTTTTTACATTATTTGTTGTGCTATACATTATGCTTTTGTTAATGTGATTTTAACTTCACTGTACATCTCACGTAAATGATGAGATTGTTGTAACGGACATTTATGCACTTTATCTAGTCCTGTTCATTAAATCTTTTCTGATCTGATAAGGCTACTCTAAAAACAAGGTGTTTTCATAAATTTGTTTCTTTTATCTAAACTGCTGATTTTGAATTTTTGTCTCTTTATCACTTTACTTATCATTTGACTAATAGTAGTTTCCACTTAATAAAGAAATAAAAATAAACTCCATAATAGATAATACATTTAGGTGTAAATGGTCAAACTGCACCTAAGATAAATACACGATCTGATGAAGTAAGAATTTACTAAACTTATTAGAAGCCCATCAATAAAACAAGGCAATAAGAAGAGAAAGCTACAAGTTTATCTGAATTTCTTGGAGACTGTAAAACATTCATGATTGATTTATGATATGGCTGGAAGTTTCCATTATTTGCCAACTTGTGCTTTTGGCAGGACCTATCAGTTGCACAGTTGATCTACTAGCAGTGGTTCCCAAGATAAGAATTTACTAAACTTATTAGAAGGTAATCAATAAAACAAGGTAATAAGAAGAGAAAGCTACAAGTTTATCTGAATTTCTTGGAGACTGTAAAACATTCATGATTAATTTATGATATGGCTGGAAGTTTCCATTATTTGCCCAACTTGTGCTTTTGCCAGGACCTATCAGTTGCACAGTTGATCTACTAGCAGTGGTTCCCAACCTTTCGGGACCCGCGTACCACTTTGGTCTTCTGCATTCTTTTCGAGTACTATCTGATAAGAAAATAAGATAAGAGGAGATATCTAATGAATTTTTACCGCAAACTGTTTAGGTTGTGTTTTTATAAGGGTAATCGGTTTAAATCATGTATATTCTCATTCACTCTTGTAGCTTACTGTTATGTTTTTTTTTTCACATTATTTGTTGTTGTATTCTAAATTTCATTGCCTGAGTTTCGCAACTGATTTGTCTAACCAATGTTAGTTTGTTTACTCGTAGTGAAAACTTAAATTAGTATTCCCAAAGGGAGATGGCCTATAAATTCTCTTATTTCTTATTTTCTTTTAAACAGTAACAGCTTAATAAAGTCACAGTGTAAAGTAACACTGTTAATACTTTTAGTTTAAATTTATTTCTTATAACACATTATATAATATAGGTTATGTAATATCTTCAAATAAGTACACTGCAAGTATGTTTATTAATATATTAATAGGTTTATCTAGGTGAAAATAAACCTACTTGCAGTGTATTTATTTGAAGATATTATATAGGAGACCTGCAGGAAACTCAACGAGTTACTTACAAAGGAATAATATAGGTTATGTATAATTAGTATATAATAACAGGTATTTGGAACAGTATTTTCATACCTATTATTTTAAAATAACAGTTTAGCCCACCTCTAACACATACTATTCGAACATATCACACCGCACACACACAAACATTGATCTTTCAAACGATGGCGCCGTCACCAAGAACAAGACGGACAGTGCTCCTAATGAAGCTTGCATAAGCGAAAACTGGTTCAGGCTACAAGGTAAAAATTTTATATTTTTACCATTAAAAAACTTAGTGTTCCGAGTCAGTAGTATTATACTTATAATTAGTTAATCAACGGACACGTCGTGGACAACAAAATCCAAGAATAAAACATTATTTGTTAAACATTAGGTATTTAACAAAGTTATTGTAATCAAACCAAAATAAAACATTTTTTGGCTCCATTTTTTCACTTTTCACCAATTTTCTTGAAAACTACTGGTGACACACCTCTGCGAATCTATTTTTTTGTGTATTTCAGGTCAAGCAACCAATTGTATGGGAAAACCAATTTTGCTCTATAATTTGTGTTCCCATAGTTTTTGTATTGCATTGTCTCACCTTTGGAACAGAAACATGGGCAAACTTTACAACGGACCATAAATCAACAGCAAAGCATTTCGAGACCTTTGTTTATATGACTTACTTACTTTACTTACTTAATCCTTAGCTTTTCTACCTTTCGGTGTAAAGCTATGTTGGAGTTGAGTCCTCTGAGGTCGTCTTTTTTCCACATATCCTTCCATTTCTTTCTATCTCCTGCGAGCTCCTTTATTTTCTCCCATTTTACTCCTCTTCTTTCTGCAGCTGTGCGGGTTTCATCCTTCCAGAGCTTTCTCAGTTGTCCTCTCTTTCTTTTACCTGTTTCTCTGGATTCAAACACTTGCTTTACCAGTCTTTCCTCCCCCATCCTCATTACATGTCCCAGCCATCTAAGTTGTGCTTGTTCTACTGTTATTGCTACAGGAACGATATCTAACTTTTTCCTAAATATTGTAACATGACATAAGGTAGTGAAGATCCAATTGTATTTAATTATAAAATAAAAAGCTGAAGATAAGAATAAGAGGCAAAAACTTATAAACTTAGAGACCAATAACCCAGTAACCCAATAAATGACAAATGACTATTAAACTGACAATGACCTGACACAATAGATCGGATAAATACCAAAGGAACCAAGAGACAATGAAGAAGCAGCCGAGACCTAAGTGTAATCAAATAATCCCAAATAATGACCATTATATTGTAATTAAAATAATGAACTGATAATTGTAATATATGAGATTTACCTAGGGTAATAAGATTAATGGAAAGTAATAATGTCATGTATATTTTGTTGATAAAAGAATGTACTTATAATATAAGGTAGGGAGTTAGAAACTAACCATACCCAAATTAATAGTGATGATAATAGGCAAAGCCAATAAACGATGCTTTGAGCCAAACAAAAACAATAATTAAGTAATAACTAAAAGTGATCAGAGTGATTTGAAAGTAGACTAGTTATTTATGACCCATAATCACACAGTGATATAAAATAATCAGACAAATCGTGTGAATAAACAAGTGAGTGAATTAAAAATGTGTGTAAAAATAAATAAGGGGTGAAGTGCTAGGTATAGCATATAATGGGAAAAAGTGATAGTGATAATAAATAAAGAAACCTTCTATGAAAGGGAAAAGTGCAGTGGGGGTGTAGAACAAAGTATTTTACAAGCAAACTATAATAAATAGCTAAACAATTTTTGATAAACTTTAGGTTAGCAAGTAAGATTAAACTGATTATGCTATTATAAATTTAGGTAATAGGATGTCAGAGTTATATAATAAGGTAAGAATTAAGTTATTAGAATGAATAGTAAATTAAGAAGGACAGACACTGTATTTAAGTGAAGGGATTAGTAGATAAGACATATCGAGTAAGGCACAGTTTAACAGTAGTATTGTAAGAGTTTTGTTATTGTTCAAAAAACCATAGAATGTAGTAAATTATAGGATAAGCAAGATAATAGTAAAAAACAGAAAAGGTAGTTAAAAGTTATTTCAGGCTAGAACCTGACAAGGAATATTTTTATAATAAGAGGTGGAGTTAGAAATACTGATGTTTATTGCTTGTTTTGTTTATAAAATTGTATTAGAATTACTAAATATGTTATTAAGAAATGTTAGATGAGAGTAGAATAAAATCTAGGCTCTAGGCCTAACTGTTGAATATAAATTTAATAGATTTGAGAACAAATAATAATCCAAAATTGAAGCAGAGTATACCAAATGGTTAAACAAATTAAGTGAGTATTCCTAGTACCAAAATATATGAATAACAACTAATTTTGAATAAAATATATGTAAAATATAAATATGGAAAATAGTAAAAATGTAATTAGCTATTCAAAAGTGGGCATGAGGGATATCAAAATGATCATCATGAAAAATTAGGAAGAATGGTACTCATGTAATAACTCTAGCTATTAGTATAAGATAGAAATCTTCATTTGAAGATATTTTGGTAAAATTAGACTAAAAAAGACGTTAAAACATAACAATGACTTAAGTTAATGACCAATGAAAATTAGCATAATTTATTAGGTAACCATAGCAACCAGAAATTTATTGCCAAAAAACCGTTAGATATTCATTACTGTATTATTGACAGACGCCGAGAGTGGATCGAGCAGCTCTCGCACTAAAATTTTATTACTAAAGTAAATTTTAACTTAATTTAAACAAGACGGAGATAATAACAACAGTCCAGGGAATCCTGAACAGAATTTTGTTCAATAAAAAATTATCAACAAACCATAATTATCTGAAGAAGACGGGAAGACGCAGTGAAGAAGAGAGATGACGACGGACACCGAATGAAGATCATCGGGACATCGATTAATAGAAGAAGACGGACGACAACCTAAGGAGTGCGAGGCCGGAGTCAGCGAGGAAAACCATCGAGACGAGGGAAATAAACTTATGGAGAATATAAGAAGACGACATCTCAGGAGTTATCCGGAAGAAGAAGACGACATCAGGATCTTCAGCAGGAAAATCGATGAGTATAAACATAATCCCATTATCGAATCCACAATTTTTTGGTCAGAATTAATAAATAACTATTTCACTTCACTGATCACTATTCCGATTCAGAACTAAATGCTTTGTTAAAATCACTATTTAAACTTTAATCAATTAATAATTATTGAAAGTAAAATATAATAAATAATTGACGAACCTTTTGATAAATAAATTTGACAAACGAAAACTAACCCAAAATTTCTTTACAAGTTTTCATTGGTAATTACTTACTTGAATATAATGAGATATTAATTTGTTTATGTAACTAGTATTAAGAATTGTTATAAATTTGTGTGTGTTAGCCGTAAGTATATATTTCTGTAGCCGAAAGGACTTTTTAACACCCCTGAGAAAAACCATATTTACTGTAAACTAACATTACTGACGAATTGTATACAAACACGAGAGCTGAGCAAGTACCAACCGAACAAGTGTAATAGCCGGTGCAGAAAACAAATTTGATGTATCATAAAGTAACTGAAATCTTCTAAAATGTTAATAAATGTTCTCAATCTGCAATTCTGTATGTTTGATTCAATTAATTTACAATAACAACTAAGAATTTATTGAAGTGAAAGCGTCAAAACAAAACGCTAGCCGAGTCAACACTGCAGAAAGCCGTGCGCCAATCAGGTGGCGAGGCGGCAACATTTGAATGCAACAGAGCGAAATACGGTTTACCCGTAAATGATAAGAGAAGTTACATTTTGACATATTATACACACTAATAACACAAAATACAAATTTTTAAAACCCACATAGACGTTTAGTTACAATATTTAATTTCGAATTCTATCTTTTTTGTCTTCCCTTCTATTTTTTGAAGAAACCTCATTTCAATACTAGTTAGCTTGCTTTTTATTCTCTCATTTGTTGTCCATGTTTCGCTTCTGTAAGTTAATACTGGCTTCGTGATTTTTCTGACTATTTCTGTTTTTATCCTAGTGGGAATTTCTTTTTTACCCAGGAAACTTGATTTAATACTATTAAATAATCTTCCTGTTTTCGCTACTCTTTCATTTATTTCTTCCTCTAAATTCCATGTGGTGTTAATCACTACTCCCAGATATTTATAACTTTTTACTTGTTCTATATATTTTCTATCAAGTTCTATACTGTGTTTCTCTTCTGAATTTCCTATTACCGTAGTTTTAGTCTTCTGTATATTAATCTTCATGTTTTTCTTTCTAAGTTCTTCATTAAATACCATTATGTTATTCTGTAACTGTTTTTCTGTTTCTCCTGTAATTATTAAATCGTCTGCGTAGCATAATTCTGTTATTGTTATTATCTTCATATTCCAGTATCCTATTCTATATTTACTCATACTTTCTTTACGTTACGACAACATCATCCAACACCAGGTTGAATAGCAGGGGGCTTAAAATACACCCCTGCTTAATCCTATTTTGCTGGTGAAAGTTTTTGATGCCTCGTTTCTTACTGTTACGTAATTGACGGTGTTTTTTTATAGGCTTTTTATGCCCTCAATAAGCTGTTGTTCTACTCCCTTCCTCTTCAATATGTTCCATACGTCCTTCCTTCGTATACTATCGAATGCCTTCTCCATGTCCACGAAACATGCATGTATTTGTCTTCCCACTTTGGCTGGTTTCTCACATAACTGTCTTACTATGAAGATTAGGTCCACTGTTCCTCTCTTTTTTCTGAACCCATTTTGGATTTCTTCCAAGGTGTGCTCTACTTGTTTATATGACATTTTTTCTTATTTTTAAGTCTAGAATCATCTCGTAAAATAGTGACCTTTCCTCCTGCATAAGTTGTGTTTACTACTTGTAGAGACAATAGAGTTCTGTTCAGAATATGGGTATTTCACCTAGTACTTATGGTTTTTTAATGTTTACAGATTCCACAGCCAGACTTATCTCATGTGTACTTGTCGTATTCTTCAGACCGTGTGCATACGTCTGCCAAACACAGAGCGAAATCAGGCCGTGTGACGTCTTCACGAGCCAGTGCTGGTGGTGTCTTGAACCAAGCTGGTCATTAAGTCGAGAAGATGGTTTATAAATTTTTGTTTAAATGCATATATTTAAAACATATTTTCTGTTTTACCGAAATAGGGACATGTTCATTAAAGAAGAATGCCTTAATTTTCGTTTACATTTTATATTCTGAATTCATATTTGACATTGACGTAAGAAAGTCAATTTGGATTTTCAGGCAGATAACACTTATACATAAAATTTGTATGTTTTTTGCTACAGTTATTTTATATGAGTTTCTCATTATTCGTACACTGAAACTTTCTTTTGTACTTTATATAAAGAAATTAGTATATCATATATATATTGCTACCAGTCATATAATTTTCAGATGCCTTAATATGACTCAATGTAATAAAAATTACCTAGTCTGTAACCATCTTGTCGTTATATTTTTGTTATGTTTAATGTATACTGAGTGAAGCGAGGTGTGTGTGTGTGTGTGTGTGTGTGTGTGTGTGTGTGTGTGTGTGTGTGTGTGTGTGTGTGTGTGTGTGTGTGTGTGTGTGTGTGTGTAATATTTATAGTAGGGTACAATTTTTGAAAGTTTGTACATATTTATTTTTTATAATATACATCTAACATGCGAAGACAACCACAGATTCTGATGTCCACCGTAGGACATGAGTCAGGTGTTCAGTATCAGATGATGGCTGGAGTATGCTGCAGCTACTGGATCCCATAAACCCTTGATTTTGAGGATATACCCCCAGCTTTCCATAATCACCAATAAGGACTTTCAGCCTCTCTCTCTCTTGCCATTGGTGGATGTGTACTCCAGGATAATATGAACTAGTAATATATTTTGTAGCAAAACAAAATTGCCTTATTACAATTAATGTAGATTATTTATTTAATTAAGTCAAAATTTTCCTCCTCAGTATTAATCTTCAGCCCCACTGTTGGGCTCGCCAATTTTGTAACAAAATGTAAAAGTTGGATTTTCGGAGTTACAAAAAATTTTAATAAAAAAAAAATTTTGTTTGAAAAAATTTTATTTATTTAGTTATTTAATTATTTATTTGTATGCTTAATTATTTAATTATTTATTTTTAATTCTTTTATTTAAAATTTAATTTAATTAATAGCTTAGAATAACCAGAATTGTTTTTCCGCGTTAACTAGATTATCTCTGGTAATAATCGATTAGCGGTTTTTCATTATTCTATGAGGGTACTCCTTCAGTGATGTTATTTCCTTCTTTTCTTGGAGTCCAGGTGTCAAATATTATCTAAAATTCTTCTATCTATATTTTTACCAATAAATGAAACTCAAAATTATAATGAATTGTTCATGATATCCGGGCTGTTTGGCCGTGGTCCATGGTTTATAACAAAACCAAACGTTTCTGCAGCTCCACTGGCTGCCATCATCAGTGGTATAAAAATCCTGCACGCCGGGTATTTACGTACAAGCCTATACCACAGTACTGTGGGCTTGTACGTAAACACCCGGCGTGCAGGATTTTTATACCACTGATGATGGCAGCCAGTGGAGCTGCTGAAACGTTTGGTTTTGTTATAAACCATGGGCCACGGCCAAACAGCCCGGATATCATGAACAATTCATCTGACACCGGCCGTGAAAGCCTGAGGAATAATTTCAAAATTATAATATTCAAGGAATTTATTAACATGATTGAGACTAATCGATTTTGAATCGATTAGTTAATCGACAAATCACAAACTCGTATCTTAGGGCGATTGGTTTGGTTATATAAATTATTAAAGTTAAATTACAGGTTCTTTTAGCTGTTATGTTATATAGTCAGAGAAAAAGGTCAAAGCTGAAAAGTACAACACTTACAGAAAAAACTTCTTAATTATAAAAAATAGTAATATTATTTTAAATATAAATGTTAACAAATTAGTTTTCTCGAACCCAAATGCAGTATGATGCTCTGCCGTCACCACAAAGGATTCTGGGAATATTCCAAAATGGCCGCCCCCGTGCTGAATGTATACGAGGCGCCTTCACTGCAGAACTCTTTCAAATAAATGTTGGTTATTGGTGTATTCCTCTTCCAAGCAGTAGTGATTAGTTCCTCTTCACCACAGTGTAATTATTCGGGATTAGTGGTCAGTTGTTAGGCACGGCAATCAAGTGTTCAAATGTGTTCTTGTTCCAACGGTGGTGAGGTTTTACAATGTCCAATTTTCGTGTTGATCAAATTTTTAGTTCACGTTTATATAGTTCTGTTATCTGGAGTACGACTTCAATTCTTCATAACTCATTTAATTTGGTTTATTCAACGTTAACTCGGGGTTGACTACTCAGTTCTTTACGTTATTCTTTTATTTATTTTTTATTTTTTTTATAGGTGCATACAAAATTTCACTCTTCTATCTTTTAGCACGAATTCATTTGTCTGAGATCGTTTCGAAGTGTACGTCTCAACGTGTAACAAACAACTAACCCTCTTTCTTCTCCATACAATAGGTCCTGGCCGATTTAATATTAAATCTACATCATTTTAACCAGATGGCATCTCCACCTAAATAATTGACTTTTACATTATATGATTAATTACATTTTTACTATTATTTAATTTTATTAAATACTAATTACATATCCAATTTTCTTATTTAATTCTGCGTTATTTAATATCAAACATGATATACTTTATAGTATTTTTTACCTCAAAAAGTCATATTTACAGTATATTTGGATGTAGGCTTTAACTGTACTTCCTGTCACATTAAATGGTTTACAATTTCTGTTAGTATCTAATTAACATTGATCAAGGTCTCAAACGTTAGATTGATTAACGTTGATTGTCTTATTATAGGTGGATTTCTTTAATTCTCTGTAGTTTTATGATTTGGTTAACTAATTTAAATATTATCCTTAATTTAGGCTTTTCCTTTAGATTCCAGTGTTATTACACTTGCATCTTTTCTAATAATATTTTATACATTTCTTCAATACCTTTACAAAGTATTGTTACAGTTATAATACACAGTAATTGATTTACTTTATATAATTTTCATCAATTTAATTAATGTCCTTACCTTATTCATTAATTATAAGGTTGTTGAGATTTACCAAGTGGCCTAGATTTTACCTGTGTTCACATACAATGTTTTTTATTATTATTACAACTTGCTAGTACCCTTTCTGACATATTATTCTTATAAAATCTTAATTAAAATTCCCTTACTTAATTACATTAACGTTTATTATTGATTAATACTATTAAAACATAACAAATATTTTATAACAAAAAATTATACTCAATCTCAGACATTCAAGCCTTGAGTTCAATGAACTGTTAATATAAACAAAACACATCTGTTTTTTCATCATTTAAATTATTCCTTAAAATTAATTTTCATGCAGTCCTTGCTGTTTTTGTTTTATTTTAGGGATGTACCCTTGATCACTCCACTATTTATTACATACTTTTATATTATTTTTTCTCATTTTGTCTGGTATTGTATGATAAAGAATACCACTTATATGAGATCATTAGGATTCGCTTTTCAGTATAAAATTAAATTGCACTGGTACATTTTTACATTTATATCTAGAACCTTTACTTAAACATATTTTACATTTACTCTTATTTTATTGCATTGTACTTTTCTTATTTATTTTCACCTTTTTTGGGTGTTTCTAATTTTATTACATGTGGTTGTTTTTCTAACAGTTGTTCTTTTATTATGGATGTTTGTCTATTCTGGGCATTTCCTGACCTGCTCCTATACTACCTGGGTATAATTACTTTATACATTGGCCTATCATTATTTTTCTATAATTTCTTATATATTGCATGGTTGGTTTTAATTTATTTTATCTCTTCGAACTATTATTTCACTACACTGTGGTCCTTGACTAATTTTTATAGTAGTTTTCATTGATGTCATTTTATTTTTATTTTATGTATGATTATTTTTTAACTTAGAACAATGTGGATAATCTGTCATGCTACAATATATATATATTTGTATTTGTTCTGGTATTAGTTTGTTTTGTGTTTTATGTTTGTACAAATCAATACAAAACATGACACAATATTCAAAGCACTCAACATCGAAAATACACAAAATACAAAATTTAATGAAGAAATTTGTGTTAGTGGTTGAAATCACAATCAGAATGATCAATATTGCACACCACTATATAAAAATTATTCCGATTAGCGCTTTCAAGCTTCACAGCTCATCGTCAGATCAGGAATAGACAGAAAATATTTAATACCCAACCCTTCACCCCTCTCACCCACAACAAACTAAAAATTAATGACCGTTCCCCACCCCCTAAACTCTGTCACACCATCTGTACAGTTACATATTTTTCTAGTAAATTCTAGAAATTTACTATTTTCTAGTGAATTTACTAGAAAAATATGTAACTGTACAGATGGTGTGACAGAGTTTAGGGGGTGGGGAAGGGTCATTAATTTTTAGTTTGTTGTGGGTGAGCAGGGTGGGGGTGAAGGATTGGGTATTAAATATTTTCTGTCTATTCCTGATCTGACGATGAGCTGTGAAGCTTGAAAGCGCTAATCGGAATAATTTTTATATAGTGGTGTGCAATATTGATCATTCTGATCAAAATACAAAAACAGATACCACAACCACACACAATAATGCAACTTTAAAAGACCAAAGACCAACAAACTACCTTAATAACGTCCAGAAGCCAACACACAAATACTTCACCAGAAACAAGATGGTGAAGGCTGAAGATGAGAGAACAGGAACTCTCGAAACATGTTCCTAATAGGAAAAAAGTATATCTTGAGGTAAATTTAGTTATAAATATTAAAGTATTATATACATCAAGAAACGGACTGTAGCAGAAAGTGATTGAAATATATATTGTAACGTTACATAACCCATGCCCAAATATGATAACAATAATCATCGTTAAAACCAATAATCACCCCATTCAAAAAGTCAGAAATGGGTATTGTGTACCAAGCTATAAAAAACTTTGTACTACAAAACACTGTAAACAATAACAAAGTGAAATATAGTGTACATAGTAAAAGTGTAAACTTTAAAAAAAAAAAAAAAGGGAGCATCTCACAGATTGATACTGTAGATGAAAAAACAATCAATATTGTAGCAGTGGACTATATTGCTGCTGATAAATTTTGTATTTCTTGTATTTTGTGTAGTTTTGTATTGTGTAGGCCACAAAGGTCTTGTACCTAGGAATAATCTTTGTGTTTAATATAATGATTTTGTTTAAATATAAGATAACCCAGGGTTAGATATAAAATAATACTATGTTAGCAAGATGGCATAATGGCATAGGAAAAATAGTTTAGAGTAAGGATACATTAAGTAAATAATAAATCAAATTAAAAGGGATTAGTTTATAAAATACTGATGTACAAGTTTAAGGAAAAACCTTAAATAAATTAAATTCGATTATAAATAAAATCTAAAAAGGATTATTTTTATAAAAGAAGAAATAAATTTATAATAATTAATAATAGCCTATATACTAAAAAGTATATAGATTCACCAATAAAAAACCATAGAAATTCTTGGTTACTAATAGTAACCAACTAACAAGATTGGAAATTAATTGTTAAAACGATTTGGAAGTGAACGTTTGAAAAAGTGTAATGCCTATAAAAATTTGAGAAATTAACGAATACCATTTGGAATAAGTAGTGCTAAATTAATAAAATTGACAAGTGTTGTCCACTACATATCAGGACTCCTTCGAATAGAACCATTCACGCCCGTAATTTGATGAAACTTTGATAAATCAACCTCCGAGATCCAGGCCTAGTCCACAGGACGTCGACATTTGGTGAGATCGTTACCAAGTAAAAATTTAACTAAATTACATATCAACTATAACTTCATAACACTAGAAACAGCACCATATCTTTAAACACTTCAGGAAAAGAGGTGAAAACAAACTTTATTATTTTTGTTAACCAAAAAACCAGCAGACCGGATTCCTGTGAATTTCTTGCCGCCATTAAATAAATTTCGTGTTTTCAGTGAAGACGTAATCTGCTATCTAGCGGTGAACCAAGCAACTACATAACATAAATAATACAAATTATAAAACTGTATTTTTGTAAAGCTTGGTATTAAAATATTCATTTCTGACCGTCTCATAGTACAAAGAACTCTACAGTAACCCTGGGAAATTTATAAATTGTTTCTTTATTGTTATTGAAATAAAAAAATAAAAATATTTGTTATACATTATATGTTTAAAAATAAGATCGAACTAGTGCTGTTTTGCCAGTAAGAATCGATTATCCCTTTCTGTTTTGGGAGAAGATAAAACAAAAATTTTGCTAAATAAATCCAATGAATACTTTGTTGTTTGAATAAAAATGTGTATTATTTTCAGTAGATGGTAGTTGGTTACAGATTGTCTGGAGACAGAGAAGATAACGGACAACCAGAAAATATGACATACCATTCGGGGTTAATTTAACCTCAAATGTGTTTGTAAATGTCACAATCAGCTGGTCTCATGAGCATAGAAATTTAAATTAATTAATCGTATGCTAAGAGAGTAATTCTCTATGCACTCTCTCTCTCCTAACTACGGTCAAACTACAGTATTGATTTCACTCAAATAAAATCTAAGGGAAATATTGGCAGAATCACACACACACTCGATTTTTTAGAAACATTGAACATAATTTATAACAAATTCTGTGACTCTCATTAAAGCGAGATTTTCGAAGGGCTAATAAAACATAGATTTAATTAAGTAAAATACTATAAAAACTCTGAGATAAGACCCGCTAGACGTTACAAGATGGCGTACCAACGTGGGCATAAGTAGGAAAGTATATAGGTAAGACATTTGTTAGACTCCAAGAGATAAGACCCACGAGACGTTACAATATATATATATGAAGAGATCTTTACATACTCGGTAAAGGTGTAAGTATAGTGTGTTCGCCTCACACTGTCGTCGTCACTTATATGTTGCGCTAACGATGTCCATAGTGATCCTTCAATTACCAGTACAACACGAGTGGAAACCTTACCTGTTTTTTGTTAGGTGTTCATAAATCCCGGGTGGCACCAAATTGTTTAATTAAAATAATTAAATTAACAAATAGGATGGTTTAGCGTTCTTAGCTATGACGGTCTGGAGTATTCAAATTTACTCCCGCCTTCGTTCGACCTTCTTAATCGAGCAGTTAGTTCGCCGAGTTTGCGACGTGAGCGCTTACCATCATCTTCGCTCTTTGCTAAATAATACACAATTTATAATATACTTTCCTATGCAATAATAAACAGTGGTTACACTCTGTACTAGTTTATTTATTGGTGATTGATAATTACTCAGTTTGACACAAAATTATATTTGGTTATTCAACAAATTTGCACCGACAATTATTATAAGACAAAATCTCAAGGTTTCGGCGAATTGACTTTGAACGAATTATTCAGTCAAATATGGCGACTGCTTGGTTTGTTTACAGTTTGTTCCGTTCAAAGTCCTGGGTTCTTGTGATTACGAAAGAAATATTAATAATGATTACAATAAAGTACACTACCTTACATTATTTGTACTTAAATAATATAATGTGTAATTATAATTTCTTCCTGAAGTGTGGTAAAGTGTGTTTCAAAAGTTCGTAATTTTCATACAGGTTATTTTTCTAGTCAACAAAATTTCAGTGTTTTACTTTTTAATTAATCTTTGAAAGAAATGATATTCAGTTTCTAGTGAGAGTTCAGATTACTTTGAGAAAATTTTAAAGAGAATTTATTTCAGAAATTCGGGTAATTTAATAATACTTATCAAATCAGTCGACTTGATGTGAACTGTCATTCACTCGAAATGGAATGGGGCTTCAATAGTCGTCAATTTTCAATTATCTTGGGGCTTAAGTACGTCTGGCATCTTTTTCATGTTTGTTGTAGAAATTTATTAATTTAAAATTTATTTAAATTGGTCCTTGGCATCAGTTAAATCTTCTCGTCCTTCGTCTGCTTCTTACGTTTTCATCTTTTTGAATTTTGATTACTTTTTAAACATTTTATATTAAAATTTTGGTCATTCACGGCCTGGCGTCTATTCTGGATGAGCGTCACTTATGGAATAATAAGATTTAACAGAAAATTCGTAACCAACGTTCCGTTGTCATGGTTACTAATAGATTCTGATTGGCTGATCTTGACTTAAGACCATTGTTATCACATTTGAATTTTTATTCAAAATCACTGTATATCGTCTGAATGCTATTATTCTTCCGTCTTCCTCTCTACGTATTAAATATTATCACTACTGTTCGTATTTTCTTTCAAAGATCATTTTGACATACCATAAGGTTGGGTTTTCTAATGTATTATTGTTTGGACAATTATGTTCATATTTGTTAATTACATTTCTTTTTTATTTTAAGTCCTTATTCTAACATTTATCTTTTAATCTGATTCACAAATTATCCTTGACTAGTTATTTGCCTTGGATTTGCTAATATTCTTGTTAACTTCTTACAATTTGTAGTTATTTGTTTTTTACAGTTAGGCATTTCATAGGCCTAAGTAGTAACTGACTATATTTTCTTATTTTATACAAATTACATTTTAATTTACCCTCATACATGTTTTGTTTTGATATTATAAATGATTTGTTTACTTATTGATGTGTTTTGGATCTGTTTTAATTTATCTTTTTATTTACTTATTTTGCCATTGTTAATAACTAGGCTATTACTTACTATTCTCTATTACATAAAACATAACATTTAGGCTTATGGTCTGTATAATTCCTTCAGCCATATCCTATTCATAGATTAAATCAAACAATTTTTTAACAGTTATTATGCAACGTTTGCTTACAATTCGTTTCATTCTTACTTATTTTTTGGGTGATAAACATCATTACACCATTTAAACTTACTTAATTGATTATCCCTTAGAACATGGGGTGTTTATTTTATTTTGCTCTTGTTTTCTTTATTATATTTTTTCTTATACAAACTTTACCTTCTAGCCATGGTAACCCTAACTTTTAACCTTCCATGGGATTCCCCTTTTGAATACTATTGTATCCCTTACTTACAATTAAACTTAATGCTATCAATAACAAGATTCTTATTATATAATATTGTTCACTATTAATCATTTAGTGTTTATCACAGATTATTAAGTGTTTACACCTATGAATAGGGTTTCTCATTATTTTGGGTTTTACTCTTTCACTTTTGCACTTCTTAAATCTTATTTTAAGTGTTTATAAGTGGGTAGTCCCTACCATTACTTTCTCTTTGTCACTTAGTTATGTTTACTTTCTCACTATCTCTCTCTTTACCAATGTTATTTATACGATTAATAAGTTCATGTCTTTATAGAGTTCTTTATTACATTTAAACTCTATTTCTTTGGTTAGTGTACTTTTATTTTTCTCATTACTTTATCGGGTTTTATCAGTTATCATTTACATTTATCATTTAATCGATAATAATAATTATCTTTTAGATTTGTTAGTTATTGGTTTCGTTTCCATTATTATATTTGAGTGTATCATTTCTCCTTTTTCTATTCTATATTATTTGTTTGTGTCTTATCATTTGTTTTCCTTTTATTTCCTTTATACTTGTTTTGTTTCATTTTCATTTTCCTTCTTCTTCGATTTTATTTTATTTTAGTTTTCCCCTTCTCATTTGGTTTCATTTTATTTGGTTGTATTGAGTCAATCACTTCATTCAATCACTTGGGTTAGGTCACGTCGTTGTTTGTCGCGTCATTGTCATTTTATTTTCATTAGTTTAAACATTTTATATAGTTAATTCATCGTTTTTATCCCTGGCTTTTTCTGTTGTAACAATATATATATTTCAATCACTTTCTGCTACAGTCCGTTTCTTGATGTATATAATACTATAATACTTATAACTATTTTACCTCAAGATGTATTTTTTCTTTAGGGACATGTTTCGGGAGATACTGTTCTCCCATCTTCAACCTTCGCCTTCAAAAGAGAAGCAAGATGGCGAAGGTTGAAGATGGGAGAACAGGATCTCCCGAAACATGTCCCTAAAGAAAAAATACATCTTGAGGTAAAATAGTTATAAGTATTATAGTAATATATATATATATATATATATTTTTTTTTTTACTCATTGGAAGCCTCGCAGTCAGAGAGATACTCAGTTGGAACCAGAACAAATACTATTGCAAGACTATATTTTTTTGGAGTACTTTGGTGGAAGTATAATTTAGAGTTTATGTTGGTGGAAACAATAGACACAAAGATGAGACTTCTACACTGCTACGTATTCTTGGTCCTCTTCTATGGTGTAGAATCTTGGACTTTGACTGAAGCAAGAACTAAAAAATTGGAATCTTTCGAAATGTGGCTTTACAGTAGAATACTGAGCATTTCATGGACAGCACATATAACTAATGTTGAAGTTCATAGAAAGATGAAGAAAGATAGGGAAGTTACTAACAGAGTGAAGATAATAAAGCTTCAGTATCTGGGACATCTCATGAGAAATGAACAGAGATTTTACTTATTGCAGTCCATACCACAGGGAAAACTACTTGGAAAGAGAGGAGTTGGGTGACCGAGAATATCATGGCTGAGAAATTTAAGGACCTGGGTTGGCATGAATACTACTGACTTATTCCGTGCAGCAGTACAGAAAGTTAAATTAGCCTGTATGATATCTGACATCCGAAACGGATAGGAACTATCAGAAGAAGAATGTTGGTGGAAGTTCATGTTGTAATAGTTGTACACATGAAAAGTTAGATTTAAAAATCACGCTCTGCTAGTTTAGTGTACCTCAGTATTTAGTCAGGTCACCACTCAGTGCAAAATGGCTATCATCATACCCTCTTTATTACCCAACTATGCAAGTAGGAAAGTATTGTGTTATGTGTTCATTTGTTTCTTTCTTACCTTGTAACTGTAAAAAAATATTAGTACTTTTTCTAATGCGCAATAGTTGAATTAAAGTTAAAAACAAACATTTTTACCAGTTTAAGTTTCTTTGTTTTCCTTTAAAGTTTTTTTTTTTAAACTCATGACCTTTTCATACTACACTGAAAAATGACATGTAAAGATTTGGAACAGTGGTTCCTTAAGCGATAAGGCATTGTTTTGTTACTGAAAGTCACTTTTTAATAAAAAATAGTAATAATAACAATACTACAGATACCTGATTTAATATAAAAATGTTTTTCTAGCCAGCATTTTCTTCTGCAACAACTACATTAACAGATGAACAGTTAAAAATCTGTTTATAAAATGATTTATCTTCTTCTGGAATGTATTGTTTCAATTTCTTTATATCATTTAATTTATTAATATTGATAGCACACCTACTCTCATGTGCATTTTGTGCAGGAAGTAGGTATCAAAAGGAAGAACCAATCTTTTGATACCAGCGGCTTGAATAACTTGAAGGTATTTTTGTTCAGTCGGCAAGTTGTAATAGGCTATTCATTTTGAAGAGATCATGCATCGAGTTGTGATATTTGGTACGAAAAAGTCATCCGTCCTCTCGACTCATGGCCTTTTCAATCTAATTCTAGATTTCAAAATGCAATATTTCACTATAGAAGGCATGGGACTGATGCCTTTGTTATACAGAATAATGTTTCTACAAGCGTATAACAATACTACATAAAAAACTCATTTTATGAAAAAATGTGACTTATGACCTTTTCATAATAATCATCATCATCTTCTTAACTGTTTTAGGCTTTAGCAGCCAGTTCCCATTCCACAGTCCACCTTTTCTTAGGTCTACCAACTTTTCTTCTGCGTCTAGGGTTGTAATCTTTTGCCATCTTCGGTGTTCTACTCTCTTCCATTCTGTCTATGTGTTGAATCTATTTTCTTCTGTATTCTTTAATCCTTTCATTAACTGCAAAAATATCTAAATCACTTCTCATTTCCTCATTTCTTATATGATCTCCTTAGGGTGTTTTCATATCCAGGAGTAGGATATGCGGAATATAGAGCCGTTCGGACCAGAGCCTCTACCTACTCACGAGTGTCGTGTGTGGTGACGAGCCACACCCTTTTTGAGATGGTCCTATAACAGAACATGGCAGATCTAGACTAGAGAAGGTCGATAAAAAAATCTAGCCGGCATAGAGTTGGTTGCCCCATATGGCGGTCTCAATCAACAACTCACAATTCCAACAGTA
Source organism: Magicicada septendecula (assembly GCA_034769895.1). Lineage (NCBI taxonomy): Eukaryota > Metazoa > Arthropoda > Insecta > Hemiptera > Cicadidae > Magicicada > Magicicada septendecula. Next base: position 888,998,518 of record CM068368.1, on the reverse strand, counting down.
GCCTTGGAAACCAGGATGGATAATAATGGTAAAGATATTCGCAAACCTTTTCGTAATAACTGATTATGTTGAAAGGTTAGAAGGCATTGGACCTCGTCATTCTTAAAAATTATTATAGGAAAACCGAGCAACAAATTTACCCAGTTCAAAATATATACAATACCTATGATGTAAAAGGAAAAACAGCATTATTTTGATATATTTCATTATCAGAGACGTCTTCATTAGTCACGAAGAAGTACACAAAACACAAAGAAACAATAGACAGGTTTCATTCATCTAAATTTTCGACAACAGTGGAACTTCGATAACACGATTCTCAAGGCAATTATAAAAGATTCGTGTTATTGAGGAATTCGTCAAAGCAAGGTTTGTGTTATCAAGGTTAAGATAACAAAAGTTCATGTTATCAAGTTTGTGCTTCGTAACATTCGGCTTACTGACCTCGCTGCCATGGGTAATTCATCTTATAGAGGTCAAATTCGTGCTATTGAGGTTCTGTTGAGTAAAAATTTGTGTTATCAGTACAGTATTTTGATCTCAAATCAACAAAAGTTCGGCTTATCAAGCTTTTTAACCAAGGCATTTCGGGTTATAGAGGTATTTTTAACATTGAGTGTTATGGGACATAGCAAGGGGATTGAAAAAAGTTAGTGTTATCAACGAATTCATGTTATTGAAGTTCGTGGTACCGAGGTGCCACCGTATTTCTACATGATTACCAATTTTGTATGATTTGCTGTAAGATTTATTCAAAACTCCCTTAAGTATAAAGACCATGTAAAATTATTCATTTTTTTTAGTTTAAAGTATAAGTAAATGTAATATTATAAAATGTATTCTTGTATTTTATTGTTCCTAGCACTTAAGGTTACTATAATTAGTATTTTTATTTACAGAAAGATCTAGTCACATAGTTTTAGTAAATAAGTGAATTATAATTATAATTGTATCTATCAATTAATGATAGACAAAATAAATTAGAATAATATTCAAATTATGTAAGTTCAAGAGAAATTCTTTGGTCTTTCTTGTTTTGTTCCACTATAGATAGTTGACCTAGTGATTCTTATTAAGGACGGAATAAAATATTTTTAGTTAAAGCATTTTGTACAACACAACTGTGTCATATTTGAGTCTGAAATTTAAGTTACCAAATTATCAAGTCAAAACTTTATATGTGTACAAAATTGTTATGTATTTTTCGACTTTTGTCAGTATTATTAATTTTATGAATAGTTTTGAAAGGCTGTTTATACAATTTTTGTGTTCTTATAATTTCGTGTTTGTATATTTGTATTTCAATAAAAGATTAAAATGTTCTGTTGTATTAGATATTTACAGTTCTGATTGTCATATAGTTGACCTCATCATGTTACTAGCTGTGAACAAAATATTGAAGGTTTTCTATAATGCAACACCGCGTTGCCCTAAAGGATGACAGTCAGAAGCCGTTGATGTAATAATGTATATAAATCGGTTCATAACATTATCCTGCATTTTCCGATACCTAGTCTCCATTGGTCTTGATCCAACCAAGATTCTTCTTCCAGTTCCCGGTCTCTCATTGCCCGAATGATGCCTTCTCTCCAACTCAACCTAGGTCTTCCTCTTCGCCTACGACCATATGGTGTCCATCCCAAAATTTGCTGGGGGAGTCGATTATCCGGCATTCTTTGCACATGTCCAAACCATCTTAGCTGTTTTGTTTTTATGTCGTCAACAATAGAGCGCTGTACCCCCATTGTCTACTGGATTCTGACGTTTCTTATTTTTTCCAGTTTTGACCTCCCTGCCGCTCTTCGCCAATAATCCATCTCAGTAGCCTCCAACAACTTTTCTGTTGTTTGTGTTATTGGCCATATTTCACACCCGTATGACGTAATTGGTTTCACAATTGCATTGTATATACGATGATTATTTTGTTTTGATATTTGTTGGTCCTACAATATTGATCTAATAATGTGTTCTTAATTGTGTGGCACTTTCCGACACTATCTCTGTGCACCAATTACCGATAGCGCTGTTAGTAAGATTATATGACTGTTTCCCAAGTTGCTGCTATGTTACCACAATTAATAATCATTAACCCATGCAGCTTATCACCTACAATGGAGCCGACCCCCATCATGTTGTCATTTTGCTGTCAGTATGGCCATTGTTCAATGATGTCCGGAAGCATGTCAGTGTAACTACACTGATCTTCTTATCTGGTGTTACAGCCTTTGGTGTGCTTCAGCCTCCTCAACAATACTCCTCCACGCTTCCCCGTTCTCCGCCCTTCCTCTCCACTCTCTGATTCCCGTGCTAGCAATATCTTCTATTACAGCATCCAACCGTCTCATCCTTGGCCTGCCTCTACATCTAGTAATATATAATCTTCCCTTCAGCATTCTTTTCACATGTCCCAGCCAACGCAACCTCGGTGATTTGATGAATTTCAATGTCTTTTCCATGTATGAGAGCCTGTAGTTCATTGTTATTGTGTATTCTCCAACTGCCTTCTTCTCTTATTGGACCACAAATTGTATGCAATATTTTGCCCTCAAATGATGTTAAAGCAGTCTGTCATGTAACTACACTGATGCGAGATGAAAAATTATAATTCCCAATTATAACAGTTCCTTTACTTCCGAGTGATAAGGATACAAGTAAATCTGTTGGCTGAGCGAGGTCCTCTGGTGCTACAGTCACACATTAGTTGTCTGAGCCAAAACTCACCTTCCTCAGATCATCTTCTTCAACCCATTTATCCACCTTAGTTTAGCCTGCCTCTTCCTTCCCCCACCGGGGTGTTCATTATAATTGACCGTTTTGGTCGACTCTCCTGCACCAGTACAATATGAACAGCCCACTTAAACCCTCATTGCTTTAGAAACTGGTCCCATTTATATTTTTCATAAAACTCATAATATGAAAAATATACAGCCTTGCACCATAGGCTGTCCTCACATAACCCCCCCCCCCCTAAAAATCCTCCCCAAGAATTACCTTTCAAAAAAAAATGCATTTCCATTCCTTTAACCTCTTCATCCATTTTTTCAGAGTCATATCCAAATGAAATAGTTCAAATAGGGAAAATATGATAGATACAAGACATATTTTATGTGCCCCCATAAGTAGCCGACTCTGTAAAACAAGATGATATATGTTCTGTGGGTTGGCTTGTAGCATAGAAGCAAATTAAAAAATTTAGTAAATGGATTATTTCAATTTATATTATTTCTACTTTACATACCTTGTGTTAACAAGTTCCTGTATATAATCAACCATACAATGGAGCAGAGCAAAGTTAATGAGATGTTGTTTTGTTGACAAGACATAGTATTTGCACTGACGTAGATCAAATGACACATACTCGTATATTAATCAAAATTGTGTATAACACTAAGGAACTTAATACTTTGATGTCAATGTGTCTACTTAAAAAAATTAAGAAAACACAGATTTACATAATCGGTGTCTAAAAAAATCACTTTGTTTCCGTATGATTCTGAGCTATAAACACATTTAAAGTGAAAAATGAATCTTTGTAATACCCAAATTATTCACTAGGTTGCGTACAGAGTCGCTTTTTGGCAAGAGTCAGTTCCCAAACTTTCTACATTATACAACACACTAAGAGTGCACATCATTTAGAACTTAATAAAAATGTAGGCAAGATTAATTTTTGTTGTGCTATAGTTAAGGTTTAGCAGCTACAGTATTTTAAAATTTTGCAAGCCATCCAAGTTTGACGGCAGAACTGGCAGTTTATGGGTCAAGTCTCAAAAAGTTGAAAGTTTTCACCACCAAGTTGAGTGTAAGGCTGAAGTGCCAAGAACACCATGTTTAAGGTTTGTATGAATTCTCCAATAAACAGTCTACAGAGAGTTTGCTGTGACTAACAACAGTAAAATAATCTTAGCAGAATGTATCCAGTCTTAGACTTGGACTAGCGAGAAAACAACTCTAACAGTTGTCAGTGATGTCAACTGTGGCGCATGTAATCTGCCGTCAGATGGTTACTGAATGCAGCATGACATGCTTCTGTTTACGAGCAGTTATAATAAATAATAATTATGCAATTTTTATTACATAATATTAAGACTGTAAGACATGTTTAAACACAATCACTAGGCAATTATTTTACATAGTTTGACCATGTATTAACAAATTTTTTTTTTCAGAAATAAGAAAGTACCATTAATTTTAAAGCACTGGTTTCAAAATGTTAAAAAGACAATGAGAACTAATTAAATATATACGAATCTGCTGTTGCAAATTGTGTGCCTAATCAGTAAAAGCCAGTGTTGTACCATTACAAACTTCTTGAATCGTTTGAAGGTAAGAATTTATAAGGCTGATATGGTAACAGTAATATGTTATTATATTTTATTCTTGTTTTAGATATATACATTAGTCATCAGCAGAATTGGCCTACTTCCAATTTAGTTGATTTTTAAAGTTTACCGTTATGTGTATAATGACACGTATATGTATTAATAAAAACTGTATATTTTATGAATATTTAATATGGACATTTAATAAACTTATTGGGGTAGTCAATCCACCATAGATTGATCTGTCGCAGTCCTCCAGTTAGTTTGATTCTCTTCATATTGAAATGAATGGAACAGCTGAGTGTCCTCCCCGTCCCCCTCCGCTAGTGAAGCAGGTGTAACCTCAGTCAAGGACACGCTAAAGTAAGTTCCAGAGTCCTCTGGACTCTTGAATTCAACACTTGAATTACGCATTGAGTGGCGTGAAGTTCAGGATGGAAAGATTCTAGAACATGTGCGCTACGTATATAAGGGATAGAGGCTGGCTTTGTGGATCAGTTGACAATGAGCGATTTCCTTAGCATGGATCGAGTGTTTATAGAAATATTGTAGCAAAGTGTTGTGTTATAATTAGTGCGGAATTTTTTATAGTTGTCATTATTATTGTGTGTGGACAAATGTAACTGGAATTTTTGTACGAGTTGATTACAAATTGTTATTTTACGATTAATTAAAGCTGGTTATTAGTGACTCAGTTGGTGTCTGTAATTTTGTTTTCCACTGTACCATATGACGATCAGTGAGACCGTCGTAACAATATCTATAGCTCCAGCAATCAACGTCTTCATTCATTTGCTGGATGTATTGAAAAGGGGGTATTCCTCTGTATCTTTTCCTTTTAGCATTCCTTACAGTCCAATTTTATTATTCTTGTTTATTCTTTTATTTTATTCATATTCATACAATCACGCATGCTTTTTTCGGACATACCACTCAAAGCAAAATTCTTCTTAAACCTAAATGAAAAAACTTCTAATGATAGTGTGATGTACTTATAATATACACACACTTATTGCTTACTAATAGTACCTACAGAGGCGTAGCTAGGGGGGGCAAGGGGGCAGCCACCCCGGGCGGAATAGCCAGGAGGGCGGCAAAGTGAGTGTAGACTTGGAAAAATTGTTTTCAGTTTATAAAATACAAACAACTTGTTTCTTCGATATGACTATTCCTTTCATAAAAGAAGCATAATCAGTCAGCTTGCTGTTGTCATACCTTGCGTAATAAACAATATTAGTCTATAACAAATTACGCTGTAACAGAGGCTCTCTGTACAATACAGTATTTCATTGTCCGTGTTCATTATGCTTTAGTTGGCGATGAACGTTTGGTCTATGCGGTCTCTTATCTCGGTGTTTCTAAACAGTGCATGCTGTTTTAAATGAGTTCTGTTATCTTGCGTGCGAGTGATGAGTAGACATTAAGTCAGTACGGTTTTTTATCAGTGGTCATGCTCTTTGTATTCACTTGCTGTCTCCAATATTTTTTGTGACTTTGTAGTGAGTTGTGCCGCAAAGGAAAACTGATAATCATACAAGCTTTGTGTAGATATTCTTCATTGTTATTCATGTACAGACGAATGTATTATTTGTAAACATATAAAAAAACGTTACATGGGCTACGTATGTGCATCGAACATGTTGATTATCAGTTGTTTATGAGTATCTTGAGTGTGCGGTTTGTTTTTGGTTTGTGAGTCTTGTGGCTATATCTATAATACTTCACGTGTATATCATCATACTAATACAATTATTGAAAATCAATTTTTTTTAAATTTATTTGAAGCTGATATGGAACGAAGTAAACTCAGTGGCGCCCAGTTTTGGAAGAGGAGAGAAGAAAGATTAAGAGCTACAACAAGTTCCAAAGAGTTTATGAAGTCTTTTATTCAAGGAAAATCTAACCATGAGTGTCAAAATATTACAATTAGCAAGGAATCAACTTGTGATCATAAAATGGATGTTGTTAGCGACGAGGCTGTTGATAAATACAGTAAAGTTAACGACGTGAATACATCAAACTGTGAAAGTGTCAAAGTACAGTTACAAGATTCAGTTGGTTCTAGTACCATGGTTGATGTTGCATTGTGCAGTCTTGACATTACAGGCAATGAAGGACAGAACAATATTAGCAACAATGTAGACCGTGTTCTTGGTGCTGCTCTACAAGATGTGGGAGTTTGGCCAAGCGAGATATCTTAATCCTTCCGAGATATAATGGTGAATAGAGGAACATGTCAGTTGCAGAACAAAGACTGCCATTTTCCTGAAGATGAAGATGGACGATCCTTAAACAAGTACTGTTTTGATAAAACCTTGCAAAATGGCGAAAAGATAAATCACACTTGGATGTGTTTTTCTCCAACTAAAAAATCTCTATTTTGTTTTTGTTGCACTTTATTTCCACAAAAAAACTATCAAAAAAGCCAGTTCAATAGTGAAAATGAGTTTTCGTCATTGCAAAAGTTAAATCCTCATATTCAGGATCATGAAAATAGTACTGCTCTTTGGTCTGCGTTTTTGGAATGGAAGGAATTGGAACGTTCTTTAAACAGAGGGGGGCGTATTAATGGAACATGGACTTATTGATGGGGGAGAGGGGTAAACTTCAGGAACAAATGAATAAAGCAACTAAGACATGGAAAGAAATCCTCGAACGGGTCATTGCCACAGTACAAACTCTTGCACAACAAAATCTGGCACTGAGAGGACATCGAGAGTCGGTTACTAACGATCCAAATCCTAGAAACTTTCTGGCTTTGTTAAAATACTTGGCTGACCCTGTCATGAGATCTCATTTGGATTCAGTCTCTTGTAAACCTGGGTGTATATCGTATCTTTCGCCAACTATTCAAAATAAAATATTAAGCCTGTTAGGAGAAAGAGTGCGCAAATATATTATTACTGCATGTAAGAAGGCGAAGTACTTTAGATTATATTTGATACAACATCAAATGGTGCACATGTAGAACAAATGTCTTAGATTATAAGATTTGTTGAAATTAAACGCAATTCTGTTGATATCAAGGAAGTTTTTATAGATTTTATTCCTTTAGAAGTAAAAACAGTGGAGGGGATCACAGAATCTATTACAAGTAAACTTGAGAGAGATGGATTGAATCTTAGCAATTGCAGAGGTCAGTCGTATGACAATCAAGCAACAATGGCTGGTATCCATTCAGGAGTTCAGAAGAGAATATTAGATTTGAATCCACTAGCTGTGTTTGTTCCCTGTGACAACCATTCACTTAACTTGGATGGAGTTCATGCAGCTCATGTGAATGTTCAGGCAGTGACTTTTTTTTCACCTTCTTTTCCTGTTCCACTCATAGATGGAGTGTTCTTAAAGACATTGTAAATATTACACTAAAAGATCATTGTGATACCGGGTGGAGCTCAAAAGCAGATGTGGTGAAAGTAATATCTACTCAGCTGGATGAAGTGATCGCTGCACTGGAGAAACTGAGGGATGCGCCGACTGAAACAGTCAATACGAGGGAAGATGCAGCATTAATAATTAATGCGATAGAAAACTTTAATTTTGTGATATTTCTCTTTTTCTGGACAGATATTCTTTCTTCTATGGACAAAATCCTGAAAATCTTGCAGACCAAACAAATAAGCTTTATTCAAGCATTGACACTTTTGGAGACGCTAATGGACAAATTAAAAGTTTGGAGGAATGAGCTGTGTGACAATGTCATTTCTAAGGAAGAGCAGGTATGTAATAAATGGGGTTGTCAGTATCACAAAAAGGGTAAGAATGAAGCGCACGATGCCAGGGGAGTATGCAGACGGTTCTGCATTAACCATTCAGCAAGAAATGCGATGTTCTCTAATCGAAATTTTGGACAAACTGTCAGTTGAAATGTCAAGCATTTCTGTAACATAAAAGAGTTATAAAAACACTTTAGGTTCCTGTGTAAATTTGAGGCGTACGTAAATGATGGGGATGTACATTTTAAGGAACAGCTTTCCCAAATCAATATTATATGCACAGTGCCTGCAAAACTGTACCCACATGACCTAAACAGTGAGGAATTGTTCAGTGACTTCAAAGATGTCGCCCTTTTTTATTAAAAAGGGCAAAAGTTAACGGAGAACAAGTGGACTTTACACCTTAGGGACTACTGCAATACATTTCTTCAATGGGATTAGAAGACTAAAAAACACTAGCAACAGCTTTAAAAAATTTTCTTACTTTACCAGTGTCTCAGTGTCTGTGTTTTCTTGTGAAAGATCGTTTAGTAAACTTAAATTGATTAAATCGTACCTACGATCAACAATATCTCAGGACAGGGTATCAAATCTGGCGATACTTTCAATTGCAACCACATTGCTTTGTCTTTAGATTATAGTGATTTAATAACCGACTTTGCAGCAATTAAGACCAGGAAAGTTACATTTTAGAACGTCTCGTTTTAAATATTTATTAAATATTAAAAATAAAGATTAAGTGTATAGAAGACAGAACCATTAACCTGTAATGGTAAGTGATTTATCTTATTACTTTTAATGTAGTTCTTTGTTTAACTTTATGTTGCTTTAGGATATTGTTTTGAGGATGTGCTTTAGACCTACAAGGAATTTGCGTATTTATTAGAACATTTTTATGTTATAAATTTGTTATATTCCTACATTTTTTATAGTCTACATTTGTTACTAATAAATATATACAAACTGAATACCGGTAATATTAAACTTATAATATGTAATTTCTTAATTTCGACTCAACAAATATTTTTAAGACGTTTCTGGACGTGCTTTCATATAAAATTATACATATTTGCACTTATTAAGTATTTTGTTCACTGGATGGGCATTCATTTTTGCTCTTTTGCCCCCTTTTAATTGTGAAGGCGAGGCGGCCGACGATCTTCTTGCCCTGGGCACCAAAAAGCCTAGCTACGCCACTGGGTACCTATAATCTCCATCTTCTATTGTGGTGTATTCATTGTTCATAACCTAAAGGTACCATACATGTGATTTGTAATAAAGTTTTAGTTACTCACATTCGATCAATTTCAGTCATAGACCATCATCAAGAATCTACAGTATATACGTCCTGACAATGGTCTATGACTAAAATAGATCGAATTAAAACTTTATTATAAATCATATGTATGGTACTTTTAGATTATGAACAATGAATACACCACAATAGAAGATTGAAAAAAACCTCACTACATACAGCTGCATTAGAACAGACTTTGTTCCTAGCAGTAGCCTCTGAAGAAGTTTGTGAACAAGCAAAAGCTAGCTTAAGTTTTCAGGTATAATTTTTGTTATGACGTATGAAAGCTGGACATGTTAAGTGTAGTGCTCTCTAGTGTGTCCACACCAGTAAGCTTTAAAGTCAGTTGTCGTTGTTGTGTTTAACAGTACGCACCATCTCCGTTCCCGGCATACTCGAAATTGTACAAGTATTCATTAAATAAAGTGGTGTGTTTAATGAAGTGTTGTATTATTTATAAACAATTACAGTCCATTTGTCTTTGTTCAGGAGCCAAGTCTCCCCGGGAGGTATAAGCTTTCTAACGGGTTTATACAAATATGATTACATTTTACTTTAAATATTGTATTCTAAGATTGATATTAAGTGTGTATTATATATAATTTTTTAAACATGGGACATGCCAAGAATTAAAAAAATTAATTACATGTTTTAAAAATTAGAACTGGGCCGATTTTATTGATGACCAGTGTAGCAAAATTCATAAATATAAATAGTTGTTCAATTACATCACATTTTTTGTCAAAAATTAAGTTTTTCATTTTTAAGTATTTTGTACTATAATTAGGTTAAGAAATTTGTAGTAATTGAGTATATAAAAAGCAGTTAAAATTAGAAAAAAATTGCTCAACAATCAAATAAGTCACTTCATGAATTTGTAAATTTTTTGTATCAATAAAATTGAATTTTCATTTGAAACCCTGAAATTTTGTCATCAATAGAATACATAATGTTTTATATACTGAATATTTTCCTAGTCTTGTACTACAATATGCACATATACTGATTAGAATTTTGTTTTCAGATAAAAGGATATGCTGATCTATTAAAAGAATTTATGAACAGTTAAACAAGCTATTACGAAGAAGGGAAAATATAATACAGATGATAATCTGGAATTTAAATCTAAAATAACGAATCAGATCATAAAAGTTGGAACTAGAGCTATTAACGTGGACAGCATGATGCACTATCTGCAAACATTATGTACTAGGGATATTGATCTCTTATCTCATCAGATGATATGTCCATAATTAGATCAAGCAGATGTGGACTGAAGGCAGAACCCTGATGTAAACCCATTGATACTGAAAGCTTTAACAGGGAGTTCACATTAGCTTTCCATGCCCCACAAACATTTGTGCTGTTATTCACTTAATACTCAGTCCAAAGACAAGACACTTAAGTCAATACATACTACTGTGTATTTTATGGTAGCTGGCAACCTTGGTGAAAGTAATATGCACAGAACTCTGTTTTTTGTCAGTGTAACAGCACATCTCACTGAGTGCGTAGGTTTTGATGCATTTTCAAAAACATTTGCCGTATAGGCCTGTATTTCATTTAATTATGATTTTCAACACAAAACATATCCTACGCTGTGAAAATGTCTTCAACTTCTTAAGTCTAGTGTAAACTTTCAAGGTAGCTTATCATGGTTAATAAAAGTTATTATAAACTTAGAGTTTAAATGGAAGAAGATTAGAAATAATATAAGTGTATTAAAGGAACGCCAAGAGATAAAGGCAAGAAGAATTGAATATCTCAGAAAAATAAAACAATTCAGGACAGAAATACAGCTAATTCAAGTGATTATTTATTATTTACATTAAGTAACAAATAACATTGTTCTGGTATTTCAAATACATATTTGATACAGTTTCGAGTAATACTGAGTAAAATTACAAGCAGTAGTTAGTTGAATGAATCCGGAAATGTCAACAATGTGTAAAACCTGAGTTGTAATAATTAAATAGTTAAGGACACCAGTAAAGCCAGATGTACCAACAGTAAAAAGATGGATGTTTTTGAAATGTAGTTTTACAACTGAGCACACTTAGTCTGCTCAATATCATCACTTTTCACACAGCTATGAAGCGGCCACCATAAAGTAACGCGATCGTAGGTGCTGTTATTGCTTGCAGACATTTCAGATGGGCTCATATGTAAGAAAAGAGTGCTGAAGTGAAAGTTGATGTATGGTACTTTCAGAGTTTGATTGCATTTGTTTAGAGTTGTAAACACTGTTACAGATAATGCATAAAACATAGTAAAAATTTAGAGTATTTGGAAAATCAGAATCTAATATCAAGATGCCAGAAAAACCTTCATTTGATGTTGGAAATGAAAGTACAATTGACGATTTGCTTCTGGTCAGTGGTGGCCCGTGCTTAGGTTGGACAGTTGCACAACCCCTATTAAATCCCGAATTGTATTTTAAATTATAGAATTATGAATAAAATAATAACTAATAAAGTGTTTTCAAGCTAAATCATTGTAATTAATTATTTCCCAATTGAAAAGCGCAGAGGAATACTAAAAACCTTACACACTCTTGCCACGGTGTATGCACCAACTGTGACGCACTTTGTATATGGGGAAATACAATGGAATAGTGCTCTGGCTGGCTAGACTCAGGTGTTTCTATTATAATTATATGGGCTTGCTTAGTATGATTAGGGGCTGCAAACCCCACTTGTATGTCATGGTGCCACCAGTCTGTTGGTAAATAACACGTGGTGCGCCACGTGTTTATGTTTATGTTACGTTAGTTGAGTTCCTTAGTGTCGGTCGAATTTTTTGGGTTGTTAGTGTCATTTAAGTGTCAGTCCAATTTGTCGTTAAATTTAAACAATAGTACACATAAGGGGTCATAGTGTAAGATATTTATTATATTTAACTGGTAGGATCCAATGAATTCTGTCATAAACTTAATGAAAATACTGTTTCAGTTTATGTCCTATTCACGAAAAAATTGAAATTAAGAGAGTAGGTAGGCCTACACCAGACTTTTCAAATGTTGATCAAAGTGTAAAATCATGTAACAGAATATTTAATCTTAAATTTAACAAAGATTTATACAATAAATATTCGTGGTTATGTGGGTGTGACACTAAAATTGCATTATTTCGCTTTCCTTGTGTGTGGTTTGAAGGGGAGGAGACTTGGACATTTTCTATTCAGAGAATAGAACAATTTAATACCATCCAACCCACTGCAACCCCCAAATTTTTCAACCACCAGCCGTCACTGCTTCTGGTAGGTTTTCCACAGCCAACAGATGGGCCAGAGAATAATAATTATGTTTATGAACTACCTGGACATAAGAAATGCCACATATTCCTTGCACATAGGATCTGCAGTAGATACAGAAGAATACTTGTAAGAAAGTTCGTAATACAGCATTTGAAAATGATCCAAGCACTCTGCAATTAATGCTCGAAGTCTCCTAATTCATAACATAATTAGACACAACGAGGGATTCTCTACATTCCCATGGCCAAGAAAATAGAATTTATACTGCAATTCAGAACAAGTTCTACTGGGTGTACAAGAGCCAGGGCCGGTGCTAGCTATTTTGCACAAACTCCCCCCCCCCTCCTCTAACAATAAGTGTAATGCTTTACACAGAATCATTGAATGAAAAATTTACAGTTAAACAAAAAGCTCCCTTTTTTATAATTTTAAATTTCAAAAGGTAATGTTTTTCAAAGAAGGAGTAATAAATGAGTATAAAATCGACAAAATCACAGTCCTCAGGTATTTCCGCAATACATCAGTAAACTATTTGTATGTTAGAAAACATATGCAAGAAAACGTAAATTATCAAGTTTTAGTATTGTTTTTAAACAAACGAAGGCCTGCAAATGTAAGCACTTGTAATAAGAACTTAGAAACTGATGATGTTGAAAATGAATACACATATTATTATAATTTATGTTGTTACTCCTGCAATTTTGATTGATTTTTTAAATAAACATTCATTTTTCTTTTTAGATGCTTGTAAGATATTACAGACATAGGTGATAATGGTCTATAAAAATGAAAGTCGTAGCTTGAAACATTAGTATAAAAAAGTAGTATTAATTTGAAACATTTTTTAATTTCAAATTTAAGAATGTCTTAATATTATTAATTTATTATTGCATGTGTAAATCTTTAAGCCCGAATAGTCCATATGTTAGCCTACTTCATGTTCAATTGATATGGTTGCCAGATTGTCCAAACATGTTTCAGACATAGTTGATCTTGAATAGTTTATTAATTTCAGTTGGAATTGGAAGCAGCATAAGTGGCCAGATGTAGCAGCATGAGGTTTTCTGTGAATTATTTGGTTGTTAGCTCGAGGGTGTATCAGAGTATAACCTTTAGTACAATGCCCGTACAATTTTAATTGAATTGGAAACAAGAAATTGCCCTGAAAGGCGTATGGATGACCTTTTGTTGGTCAACAGCGTGCAATGTGGGAGGCAAGAAGAAACACCACATTAAAGATCCTTATGGACAGTGGCGGATTATCCATAACGCTAGGGTATGCTGCAGCACTGGGCACAGGGTCTCAGCTGTCAGAGGGGGCACCATCCAGCTGAATTGACTAAGCAAAGCTTATGATCACATTGTACAATTGTTTGGTTGTCTTAAATAGTTATTAACCATGGAGAGTGTCGAGTTGGCAAGCAAAAGAGCTCTTACAGAAGTTTACTCAAACGATTTGAATAATTATCTAATAGAATTGAAGTGCCATGTTACTTTGTGCCATGAGTAAAATTGGAAGAAAGAGTTTTTTTTTCAAATCATTCAAATGAAGATTATAGATTCCATGATACTACAGCTTGTCCGCTCAAAGTGTTAAACTGGATTATTGATTGTGAAATGATTGATGTATTTTCGGATATTGCTTATTGTCTCCTTTTGACGATTCCAATAGCTAACTGCGAATCTGAAAGATCATTTTTTGTATTAAAATGCATCAAAGATACGAGGGCTACTTTTTTTTCAACCTCCGGTGAGTTGGCAAACCTGGTTCTGTTGTCATAACAACAATCTGATTGTTGATTAATGTTTTTGAGGCTTTGTTCTAACCTATCACCACTGGTTTTATAGTTATTTTGTCTATTACTGTGGTGACGACAGTTTAATTATGGCAACTACAATTGAAAATGCCTCCAAGTGTGAGATTCAGTCTGTTATTAGATTTCTTCAAGCTGAAGATCGTAGCACTGCAGAAATTCATCGAAGGTTGTGTAATGTGTATGGAGAAAGTGTGACGAGTGATGATTCAGTTCGGGAATGGTGTCGAAAATTTAAAGAAGGGTGAATTGATGTTCATGATGAAGGAGGGCAAGGAAGAAAGTCCGTGGCTACTGATGATGTTGTTGAGAGGGTAGACAGGATGGTTCGAGAGCGCCGTCGTTTCACAATTACTGAACTTTCTGCTGATTTTCCTGAAATTTCTAGTCTGCTCTTTGTGATATTCTTACTAAGAAGCTTGGGTATAGGAAACTGTGTTCGGTGGGTTCCCAAACAACTTGCAGATGTTCACAAGACTCGAAGAATGGGTGAATCAGTACCACCCAACTTATAGCCCAGACTTGGCACCAAGTGACTACCATTTGTTCACTGACTTGAAAAAGTGGTTAGGTGGGGAGCGGTTTGACTCCAATGATGAGTTAAAGTCCAGTGTGGCAGATTGGCCGACTACTCAGGAGCGAACATTCTACATAGGCATAGAAAAGTTGGTGCCTCGCTATGATAAGTGCCTCAACAATGGTAGTGACTATGTAGAAAAGTAGTTTACATATATATGAAACTTTTGTGTATAATAAAAGTATTGATGCCATTCATGTGTCTGTTTATTGGTGTATCGGAGGTTGAAAAAAAAAAATAGCACTCGTATGCTGAGTACAACTAAGGGAGATGAGAGATTATTGATTATCTTCGTTAGCAAGGTTGAATATTAAAAACGAGATACCTGAATCGGTCGATTTAGAAGAAATTATACAAGACTTCGTTAAGGCAAAATCAAGAAAACAAATGAATCGATTAGTATTTTGTAAGAGTAAATATTTGCTGTAATTTGAGAGTTTAATAAAATAATTGTTAACTTTGGAAATTGTGTATGCCATTTATCAGTGTAAATAATGGATGAAAGGTTGAATATTGGATCTTGGAGGAGGGGGAACCAGTCTGATGGCAGCATAGGGCACCACGCGCTTCTAACCCCCCCCCTGCTTATGGACATCTCGAACAGGAAAAACTGATTTCTTTAGTGTGGTAAGACAACCAGTTTGTCTTCTTTTGTGTTTTAGGCCTACATGGTGTTTCCAGGTCAGTTTAGTGACAAAATGAAGGCCTAGCTTATTTCAATGTGCGCTTCTTTTTTGTATTTTTTAAAACATCTATTTTTCCTGTACTCAGGGGCGGATTAGAAGCGCATGGTGTCCTATGCTGCCATCAGACTGGTGCCCCCCCCCGATTCAAAATTCAACCTTTTATCCATTATTTACACTGATAATCGGCATACACAATTTCGAAAGTTAACAATTATCTGATTAAACTCTCAAATTACAACAAATATTTAGCTAAGTAGTGTTTACAATGAGCATAGTAGTACTTAAGCTTAGAAAATACTAATCGATCCATTTTTTACGTGATTTTGCCTTAACGAAGTCTTGTATAATTTCTTCTAAATCGAGCGATTCAAGTATCTCGTTTTCAATATTTAACCTTTCTAAAGAAGATAATCTCTCATTTCTCATAGGTGAACTCAACAGGTTTTCAATGCGTTTTATTACAGAAAGTGATCTTTCAGATTCGCAGTTAGCTATTGAAATCTGACGACAAGACGACTGGATTTAGGATATTTGTTTTTTTTCACATTTATTATCTTCAAAAGGTTTTTGCGATTTATGGCTGGATGGTGTCCCCTCTGACAGCTGAGGACCTGGTGCCCGGTGCTGCAGCATACCCTAGCGTTATGGATAATCCGACACAGTCCATAAGGATCTTTAATGTGGTGATTTCTTCTTGCCTCCCAATCATACGCTGTTGACCAACAATGGATCATCCGCCTTTAGGGGCAATTTCTTGTTTCCAATTTCGATTAAAATTGTACGGACGTTGTACTAAAGGTTATACTCTGATACATCGTAGAGTTAACACTTGGATCCAGGGCCGGATGGTTTTTATTGGGGTGAAAAAAGGCAAAACTGGGGTCGTTTGTGAATCTGACAAGCATGCATTTTAGCAAAGAAATGAATGAATGAATACTTTTTTTAAAGTTGAAAACGTTTTTAACAAATCAGTGTTTTTCTTCTTTTCCGTATGTAAAAAGTGCCCGAGACACGGCTGTTTAAAGATGAAAACTCCATAAGGATCACACAATTCCCGATTCTTTTTTTTCTGGTTATTTAAAACTATGCATTCCGAACACTCATTGAGTCAAAACTCCAAGGATTTCGGATTACAGATCTCCACACTGAAGGCCGAGGTGATTGCTTTTATGGAGCTGACCCCATACAAGCAAAAATTGTTCTAGATGAGTGGCGTACCTAGGCCACTGGAGGTCCGTGGCGGGTATCTTTCTGAGGCCCCGCCCCCATAATACGGAGGTTTAAGTAATACATAGCATTTAATTCTTTAAATCTAATTACTGTATAGAAACATCTAGACACTGCCTGTACTCTAGTAAAGAGATTGTGATTTACGGTTTGAAACAACAGTCACAAAATGGCATAAAGAAAGTAGCAGCAGATTATATAAAACTGATATACTGTACTGACTGGTCAGCAGTGTGCGGTTTATATAACCAGTCGGTGATGTGATGACTGTATTAAAGTGAAACTAAGCTGTCTGGTTTGTGTAGGAAGAACACGTGTGTGGATACTTTCACTGGGCGCGTGCGCGGTTACGACGTGACTCATGTTGTGAACAGGTGAAACGGCCATCCGTCACTCTGGTGCGTTGTTCCACTTCTCCCAATGTTTGTATATATACAGTATGTCTGCGTATATTTACTAATAATAGTAAGTGGAACAGTTTGTCACCTTATAACACAAAATGTCCCGACTAAATCGTCCGTGTGTCTAGCTTGGTAAAAAATAAATAAACATGAAAATAAATGCCTGTCGTTAGTTTCTATTGGGTTAGCGAGCGACCGTCTGCCAAAGTGCGCGCGCATTCACACACACAGAGTAGAAAAATTGCCCTATGTATTCTACTTCCTCAGCACTACACCCTGACCTGAGCTCTGCCTACCAACATCAATCTCCTTCGAAGTCTCCTGTCCATTGCCATCACAGTGTAACCCCTGAGTTGAGAGACCCCTGATGCCATCACATCCATTCTTCTGAGATTTTCCAGCACATCATCCAACCGTCTTATTCAAGGTCGGTCCCTTTTTCTGCTTATATAGAATTGCGTCCTCAAGATTTTCTTTGGCATACGCTGATCATCCATCCGCTCTAGGTAACCTAACGATTGTATTCGTTGTGCCCTTATGAATCTTAAATGTCCACGAGATTCAATAGCTCATCTATCTCCTGGTTATTTCTTATTGTCCACACTTCATCTTCTTTAACTGAGCCATAAACTCGTCTTACGTCTTTCTTTCAAAGTTTCTTAGTGTTATTAAACCTTCAGCCATGTGTATTATACTATGAATTTTTTTCTAGTTTTTTTTTTTAATCAAAGCGAGCGTTTCGTTCAGGGTACTTTTTCTCGTTACAGCGTTCGCCGAACTGATAAGATCAGTCACTCCACCGTGGTCTTCCAGTCACTCCACCTTGAGTCACGTCCTACCCTGGACGTTTTCATTTGGTTCCTGGCAGCAAATCTGTTCGTAAAGGCCGGCGAATCCTCCTACCCGCATCTCCGTCAACTCAACAGAATAGACAGTGCTCCGCGTCGGCACCCTCGGGCGCTACTAGACGAACTCCGACGTTTATAATCTAAGTTCGTATGAACCACTCAGAACCGTCCCACCCCCCGACCTTACTGAACTCCCTTAAATCCTGGGTGGCGTCAGCCAGGCACATCCCTAAGGCTGCGTTTGTAAAACAGCGTCTGCCGTAAAGATAGACAGCGCAGTGTTTTTGTAACAACCAGTCAGCACCTGCTTTGCCGTCTCGGCTGGGCTGAAACACAAAGTATGGGAAAGCGCGAGGTGTGCAAGTGCCTGATTGTGGGAGCTACTCGCCCCTGCAGTGGTAATCCATCGTTACGGACGACCCCCCTCCGCTCCGGGCAGTCAAGCCTTTAAGCTTCTGCGGGCGATGCTTTAACGAGGCTACGGAGGCGCAACTCAGCCTGGAGCAGTACCTTGGAACATCTGACCCATGATAAACACCCCCATCGTGTATTTGTGGCCCGCTTCGTAAGTCCTTGTGCCGAGCAGCAATGTAAGAAACTGGCATTCGTCGGGTTGTGGCCCGGGCAACGTACACAAACCTGGGCGCGAGACGCCCTATGCATCTTCTGTCTGTTTGTCTAAGGTCAGTAGTGCTAAACTGCGGGAACTACTATCCGCCCTGTAGTGGCAGCATATCGATACGGCCGACTCGCCTCCGGGCGGTCGAGCCTATCGACCATACCAACGTGTCTGTAAGCTTCTGCGGGCGATGCCACGGACACACGTGTAGGTAGGCTTCAGTAAATCTTGAACCCTTTGCATAACGATAGTTGTGTACAGCCGGACCACATCCTAAACTGCTTGTGCAGAACAAACGATCGCGCTGTAGGCCTACCCGTTTGCGTCTGTGGCGTCCATCGGACTTCGCCCCGTACAACGCAAATGAACCAGGGCGCCTGTCTGTCTAGACCAGTGAAAGGCAAATTTATGTAACCCAGAAGGACTGCAAAAACAAAGAAAAAAGGATACGTAGACAAAACTGGAATAAAACAAACGCAATAATACTCTAAGGAAGAAATAAATGGAATTCCATAAAACGCGGATAACAGTTAAATAAATAAATAAAATTGATGCTGTTCGCTAAGAGAAGCTATCTACCAGTAGCGTAACTAGCAAAATTTCCAATGTTGGTCCCCTTCGAGTTCTGTAGATTCTTGTCCTTATTACATTGCATTGAGGGTGTGGGGTGTCTTTGCACCCGTGGCTTGACTGCAGCACCTGGATCGAGTCCAATGGCTGCCAGTGGATATACATAGTCTGGTTCTAGTCGACTGGTTACCTAAAACTGGAGAAGGAAACCGCCAACGAGTTAACTCAGAAGGCGTTCTTGTCCTTACGTGTTTTTTAATGGTCGAATAATTTCCACACCTACTGAATCTACTGGTTTGTTACTAGCCAAAAGTGGGTCTAATGGAGTACGAAGTTATTCTTACTAATTAACTTAATATACAAATATGAAATTTATTGAGAAAAATTGTCTAATAAAAACTACCAAGTTGTTTTACAATAGAGAGACAACAAGGCGACTGAAAGGCCTTCGTACAAACTCTGTTAGGTCAAGCTACCAAACATTTTAAAACTCCTTGGAAATGGTACCAATTCTCCAAATTTCACTAGGTTGATACGTAATTTGTGGTTAGTTAGGCTAGTGCAATTTACTTAAAAGCTTTTTTTAATCACCCTCAAGTTTATCGACTTCTTGTCTCTCTATTGCAAAATAATTTGGTAATTTTTGCTAGAATATTTTTCTCAGCGTGAAAAAGAAAGAAGGTGGACCCTCTGGACTTTTGGCAGTCTAGCCAACCGGTAGATACGCCCCTGTAATGTACTGTATCGCGCTAAAACTATCCCGTAGATTATCGTTTGTAACACATTACAAGAAAACTCATCAGCTACAAATAACCTTCTCTGATATGACATTATTATAGGGAGCCTATACCTACTGCGACAATCAATGTAATCCAGTTAGCGAACGCGTCACTGATGAACTTAACCGTATTAAATGGGGGAAAACTTTTATCGAATTAACGAATAGCGAAACAGTACCCACACAGGCCAAATAACGTGTTATCACCAACGTGAGAGGCAAGTTACAGTTATAGATGTTTCTTTTAATAGGGTACTGGTGATAAAGTGATATACGCGACGAAGCAAGAAAAGTAGGATGAACTAAATAAATGGAAAGATAAGACAACGACTGAAGAAAGGACGAGAAAGACTATGCCGAAAGACTTACAAATACAAGTCATTGCAATACCACGACACTACGGCACGGTAGACAAACTGTAATGCTTGTATGCGGTACAGACAGTGGCTAGTAAAGAACTGTCGAGAACGAACATTTTAAAGTAAATTCATGGGACCCAGAAAAGTCCCAGCAAATGAGTCAACTTTTTGTTCGAAAATGAATTGCATGAAGAGTTTCAGAAAATCTCGACCACGATTAGACGAATCACGTTCTTCTATGGCCTCATTAGAAGAATGGAACCAGAAGGATAGTAATGAAGATCGTCACCTTCCAGGAGAACAGAAACAGTGGCGTATCTAGAATTTATCCTGGGGGGGGTCCGGGGTCTGATCGGCTTCATACAAGTAGAAAAACAAGTTAACAGTAACCGACATTACTGTTTTTAAAGCGGCTGAAATCACTCCCGTTAAAGTAAACGGTAAAAACAAATAAAAATAAGCGTTGTTGGAAGATTGTTTACAAGGAGCTTACTGTACTTACTGAGTGAATTGATTTTCGTATATTTCATATTTCAAACGTATACACAAATATTGTGTAACAAACATGCTTGTATATTTAAAAAATAGTTACTACTATATTAGTGTAAACAGGTGAAAAAATAATAAAATAAAAGCCTAAAAAATTAAGAGATTAACAAAATTCGTCAACTTTTTCGATCCTCTGGGGAGAGGAGTCCGGTTCCGTTCGTCCTCCTACCCCGTAAATACCCCCCCCTCCTGAAGGGAAAGACACAACTAACGATGTGTGAAAGAAGTCCGTCAGGATGTAGAAAAATGTGGAACCAGGGAAGAAGATACAGAAATCAGAGAAGTTTTCAGATAGAAAACTGCGGAGGTAAGGGATGTGTCCGAAGAGAAACCAAGGACAGCCAAGAAGGTGATGTCTTAAGTAGAACGAGCAAGAGCGTGTCAGAGAATGAAGGAATACAGGGGAAGGAGGAAAGAACTTCAAAGAGTGATTAAAGTAACTGTTGTGTTATTTACTGTTAATTGTTATTACTTACACAGTTATCTCCATTACACACCATTGTTGTCATTTGGTTAGGAAAAGACAAAAAGAATATTCAAGATGAAGAACGTAGCGGTCGCTTAGAAGTGATGACAAAGTGGTTTATGTAAGGAGTGAATGTGAAAACTCGTGAAATCGGAGATTCTTGTTTCAGAATTGTCTATTTAATTTCCTAACGTTTCACGATCAATAATCTACGAGACTGTGACAGAGAAACTCGGTTACAAAAAACTGTGTACACAAAATGTTAAGCGATACTCACAAACAGTAAACACCTTGCTTCATCCCAAACATTTTTGAGGGGTTTTGAAAATGAAAGGGTGGAATGTTTGAATACGCCGTCGCTAGAAATGAACTTGTTTCTTACTAAAAAGTGACTCGTTTTGGAGCGGTTCCTAAACAATGACGAACTGAAGTTGCATTACTGCAGTGGCGTATCTAGAATTTGGTCTGGGGGGGGGCTTGGGGGTCGAGTCGACTTCATACAAAAGAAAAAAACAAGTTAAGATTAACCAACATTACAATCTTTAAAGTGATTGAAAAACGTGCGATGACATGCTGAAATCAGTTCCATTAAAAGTCTAATATACAGAAATAACACTGTTTCACACCACTATAGAAAACGTATTTCGATTAACGCTTTCAAGCGTCACAGCTCATCAGATATCTCCCATCTAATGATGATCTGTGAAGCTTGAAAGCGCTAATCGAATTAAATTTTTCTATAGTGGTGTCCAACAGTGTTATTTCTGTTTGTGATTATAACCACTAACACAACTTTATTATTTCTACTAGTAATTTTATACAAACCACTACGTTGTCTTTGGTACTGACGAGCCCTTTCGGCAGTCAAGCCATCTTCAGGTCATTTACCAACCTGTAAATTTAGGTTGTCATTTAGGTTGGTAAATGACCTGAAGATGGCTTGACTGCCGAAAGCGCTCGTCAGTACCAAAGACAACATAGTGGTTTGTATAAAATTACTAGTAGAAATATTTGAGACCACTAACACTCCAATATAACAATAACTTTATTATTGAAATAAACGATAATAACACAATAAAAATACGCGTTATTGAAACATTGTTTAGAAGATATTTATTGACTGATATTCCTGTATTTCATATTTCAGACGTATACGCTAATGCTGTGTAATAAACCTGTTTGTGTATTAAAACAAGTTACTAGTACACCAGCGTACACAGTTAAAAAAATAATAATATAGCTTACAATTTAAGAGATTAACAAAATTCCTCGTCAACTTTTTCAACCCTTGGGAGGGGGGCCCGGTGCCGTTCGCGCCTCCCATAAATACGCCACTACGTTAATGACTCTTCAACACACAAGCGGATGCCGTTTACAACAGTCGAACAAAAAGGTGTTGAGAAAGATATGAAAACTGTAACAAGCCAATAGTGATCATATGTAAAAATAAAGAAATTATTTATAGCTTTCTCTTGGCTACAAACTACAGTGTAGTATGATCCCCGAGCTGCGTAACTCTGTCACCATTTTGAACGAAGTAGATAAGTTATATTAGTAGACTGTATTACTAGAGTATTTATATTATTAGATAAACTTTGATATTAGAAATGGTTCAGTTACAAGAACAATTATGAAAATGACGATTATACTACTAATTCTTTAAAGTAAAATAATAATTGTAGAGCAGTCAAGCGCATGATAAACATTAAAAATTCAAAACATTCGGATTTGTGTTAAAATTCCACTTAGTCTGATATCCGGATGGTTTTTTACGATTTTTCAAATTTTTGTTTACTTTTTTGGGCCCTGGGATACACAAAGTTTGAAATTTCTGAAACTGTACACTATGTTCTCTTTAATGTGACACCCCACATGGAATCTGCGATTTATAAAATTGTTGGCCAACTTATTGGGCCCTGTTGTCACAAAATTTTATAATCTCCTAAACTTAACACTAAATTTAGATTTTAGTTAGAATCTTCTTTAATTTGATACCAAACATACATGTTTTTATTGGTTATTAGCGGGGGTTCTACAGTCTATGCCGCATTCCGCATTTCGATCGCCATTTCTCCCTATCCTTCCAGTCATCATCTTCAATAGCTCGATCTCTCATCCTCTTCCTAATTCCTGTTCTCCAGTGTGTTGTCAGTCTTCCTTTTCTTCTCCTATTTTGTGGTGTGTAAGTCAATGCTTTCTTTGGCCATCGCTTCTCCTCCATCCTCATTACGTGACCATACCATAGCAACTGTCTGGATTATATTCTTTCTGCTGTTGTAAATACGCGCCCTGTTTTCCTTCTTATATCTTCGTTTGTAACACGTTACATTCTAGAAATATAACACGTTCTTCTTAAGAAGTCCATTTCCACAGTTTCTATCAACTTTTTCTCTTTACGTGAAAGTTGCCAGCATTCGCACCCATAAGTTAAATATCGGTATGGAGAACCATACATGACTTCCATATTCTAAGATTTATATTTAAAATCATTTTCAGCCAAACAGCCAGGCTGTGTCTTACCTGCCTTTTTATTGCTGTATTAAATGAAAAATATTATATTACATTAAAATGAAAAAATTATAATTTTATTGCCTGGCAACAAAATTATTTTATTTTTAACAATTACCATTGTTTCAAAAAGTTTCAATAAATTTTCAAGTACTTTACTCTTGTTAAAACGTAAAAGGTTGCAGGTAAACTACCCCTTCCCCCAAACCGATCTTCACCAAAATCGAAAGTCATTGAGACCTCTACAATTCAGGGACGTATGCAAAAAATGATTTGATTCTGTTTGAATTTGCGGCTGTTATCGTTTGCCATAGAAAATACGCTTGATAAAAAAACGTTGCAGGTAAACTACCCCTTCCCCTTAACCGATCTTCACCAAAAACAATAGGTCTTGAGTACTCTACAAATCAGGGCTGTATGCAAAACATTATTTGATTCCGTTTGAATTTGCGGCTGTTATCGTTTGCCATAGAAAATACCCTTGTTAAAAAAACGTTGCAGGTAAACTACCCCTTTCCCTCAACCGATCTTCACCAAAAACAGTAGGTCTTGAGAACTCTTCAATTTAGGGCTGTATGCAAATAATCTTTTGATTCTGTTTGAATTTGCGGCTGTTATCGTTTGCCATATGAAATACCCTTGTTAAAACATAAAACGTTACAGGTAAACTACCCCTTTCCCTTAACCGATCTTCACCAAAAACAATAGGTCTTGAGTACTCTACAAATCAGGGCTGTATACAAAGCAGTATTTGATTCTGTTTGAATTTGCGGCTGTTATCGTTTGCCATAGAAAATACCCTTGATAAAACAAAAAACGTGGCCGGTAAACTACCCCTTTCACTCAACCGAACTTCACCAAAAACAATAGGTCTTGAGAACTCTACAATTTAGGGCTGTATGCAAATAATCTTTTGATTCTGTTTGAATTTGCGGCTGTTATCGTTTGCCATAGGAAATACCCTTGTTAAAACATAAAACGTTACAGGTAAACTACCCCTTTCCCTTAACCGATCTTCACCAAAATCAGCAGATCTTGAGAACTCTACAATTCAGGGCTGTGTGCGAAACATTATTTGATTCTGTTTGAATTTGCGGCTGTTATCGTTTGCCAAACAAACAAAATTACCCTTGCTAAAAAAAAACCGTTGCAGGTAAACTACCCTTTTCCCTCAACCGATCTTCACCAAAAACAATAGGTCGCGAGTACTCTGCAAATCAGGGCTGTATGCAAAAAATTATTTGATTCTGTTTGAATTTGCGGCAGTTATCGTTTGCCATAGAAAAAAAATCTATAGACAGACAGACAGACACATAGACAGACAGACACACACACACAGACACTTTTCGGAAAATGACTTTTTTTCATGTTTTGAGTGTAGTAGAATCAGAATCTGCAATAATCTCGAACACGATTTTTTTTGCCATCACCATACTTCCATTCCTTAAGGAATATGGAAGTAAAATATCGGTATGGAGAACCATACATGACTTCCATATTCTAAGATTTATATTTAAAATCATTTTCAGCCAAACAGCCAGGCTGTGTCTTACCTGCCTTTTTATTGCTGTATTAAATGAAAAATATTATATTACATTAAAATGAAAAAATTATAATTTTATTGCCTGGCAACAAAATTATTTTATTTTTAACAATTACCATTGTTTCAAAAAGTTTAAATAAATTTTCAAGTACTTTACTCTTGTTAAAACGTAAAAGGTTGCAGGTAAACTACCCCTTCCCCTTAACCGATCTTCACCAAAATCGAAAGTCATTGAGACCTCTACAATTCAGGGACGTATGCAAACAATAATTTGATTCTGTTTGAATTTGCAGCTGTTATCGTTTGCCATAGAAAATACGCTTGATAAAAAAACGTTGCAGGTAAACTACCCCTTCCCCTTAACCGATCTTCACCAAAAACAATAGGTCTTGAGTACTCTACAAATCAGGGCTGTATGCAAAACATTATTTGATTCTGTTTGAATTTGCGGCTGTTATCGTTTGCCATAGAAAATACCCTTGTTAAAAAAATGTTGCAGGTAAACTACCCCTTTCCCTCAACCGAACTTCACCAAAAACAACAGGTCTTGAGAACTCTACAATTTAGGGCTGTATGCAAATAATCTTTTGATTCTGTTTGAATTTGCGGCTGTTATCGTTTGCCATAGGAAATACCCTTGTTAAAACATAAAACGTTACAGGTAAACTACCCCTTTCCCTTAACCGATCTTCACCAAAATCAACAGATCTTGAGAACTCTACAATTCAGGGCTGTATGCGAAACATTATTTGATTCTGTTTGAATTTGCGGCTGTTATCGTTTGCCAAACAAACAAAATTACCCTTGCTAAAAAAAAACCGTTGCAGGTAAACTACCCCTTTCCCTCAACCGATCTTCACCAAAAACAATAGGTCTTGAGTACTCTACAAATCAGGGCTGTATGCAAAACATTATTTGATTCTGTTTGAATTTGCGGCTGTTATCGTTTGCCATAGAAAATACCCTTGTTAAAAAAATGTTGCAGGTAAACTACCCCTTTCCCTCAACCGAACTTCACCAAAAACAACAGGTCTTGAGAACTCTACAATTTAGGGCTGTATGCAAATAATCTTTTGATTCTGTTTGAATTTGCGGCTGTTATCGTTTGCCATAGGAAATACCCTTGTTAAAACATAAAACGTTACAGGTAAACTACCCCTTTCCCTTAACCGATCTTCACCAAAATCAACAGATCTTGAGAACTCTACAATTCAGGGCTGTATGCAAAAAATTATTTGATTCTGTTTGAATTTGCGGCAGTTATGGTTTGCCATAGAAAAAAAATCTACAGACAGACACACAGACAGACACACACACAGACACTTTTCGGAAAACGACTTTTTTTCATGTTTTGAGTGTAGTAGAATC
This sequence comes from Magicicada septendecula, assembly GCA_034769895.1. Classification (NCBI taxonomy): domain Eukaryota; kingdom Metazoa; phylum Arthropoda; class Insecta; order Hemiptera; family Cicadidae; genus Magicicada; species Magicicada septendecula. Next base: position 888,971,615 of record CM068368.1, on the reverse strand, counting down.
AGAATCTGCAATAATCTCGAACACGATTTTTTTTGCCATCACCATACTTCCATTCCTTAAGGAATATGGAAGTAATATCGGTATGGAGAACCATACATGACTTCCATATTCTAAGATTTATATTTAAAATCATTTTCAGCCAAACAGCCAGGCTGTGTCTTACCTGCTTTTTTATTGCTGTATTAAATGAAAAATATTATATTACATTAAAATGAAAAAATTATAATTTTATTGCCTGGCAACAAAATTATTTTATTTTTAACAATTACCATTGTTTCAAAAAGTTTAAATAAATTTTCAAGTACTTTACTCTTGTTAAAACGTAAAAGGTTGCAGGTAAACTACCCCTTCCCCTTAACCGATCTTCACCAAAATCGAAAGTCATTGAGACCTCTACAATTCAGGGACGTATGCAAAAAATTATTTGATTCTGTTTGAATTTGCGGCTGTTATTGTTTGCCATAAAAAATACGCTTGATAAAAAAACGTTGCAGGTAAACTACCCCTTCCCCTTAACTGATCTTCACCAAAAACAATAGGTCTTGAGTACTCTACAAATCAGGGCTGTATGCAAAACATTATTTGATTCTGTTTGAATTTGCGGCTGTTATCGTTTGCCATAGAAAATACCCTTGTTAAAAAAACGTTGCAGGTAAACTACCCCTTTCCCTCAACCGATCTTCACCAAAAACAATAGGTCTTGAGAACTCTACAATTTAGGGCTGTATGCAAATAATCTTTTGATTCTGTTTGAATTTGCGGCTGTTATCGTTTGCCATAAGAAATACCCTTGTTAAAACATAAAACGTTACCGGTAAACTACCCCTTTCCCTTAACCGATCTTCACCAAAAACAATAGGTCTTGAGTACTCTACAAATCAGGGCTGTATGCAAAACATTATTTGATTCTGTTTGAATTTGCGGCTGTTATCGTTTGCCATAGAAAATACCCTTGTTGAAAAAACGTTGCAGGTAAACTACCCCTTTCCCTCAACCGAACTTCACCAAAAACAATAGATCTTGAGAACTCTACAATTTAGGGCTGTATGCAAATAATCTTTTGATTCTGTTTGAATTTGCGGCTGTTATCGTTTGCCATAGGAAATACCCTTGTTAAAACATAAAACGTTACAGGTAAACTACCCCTTTCCCTTAACCGATCTTCACCAAAATCAACAGATCTTGAGAGCTCTATAATTCAGGGCTGTATGCGAAACATTATTTGATTCTGTTTGAATTTGCGGCTGTTATCGTTTGCCAAACAAACAAAATTACCCTTGCTAAAAAAAAACCGTTGCAGGTAAACTACCCCTTTCCCTCAACCGATCTTCACCAAAAACAATAGGTCGCGAGTACTCTGAAAATCAGGGCTGCATGCAAAAAATTATTTGATTCTGTTTGAATTTGCGGCAGTTATCGTTTGCCATAGAAAAAAAATCTACAGACAGACAGACACATAGACAGACAGACAGACAGATAGACAGACAGACACACACACAGACACTTTTCGGAAAACGACTTTTTTTCATGTTTTGAGTGTAGTAGAATCAGAATCTGCAATAATCTCGAACACGATTTTTTTTGCCATCACCATACTTCCATTCCTTAAGGAATATGGAAGTAAACCATACTTCCATTCCTTAAGGAATATGGAAGTAAAATGGGCTCCACAATAGCTGTGTAGATTGTCAGTTTAGTTTGAAGTTTCATTTTGTTCGACCAAAGTAACGAGTTTAGCAAACGAATAGCCTTTTTTCCCTGTTGTATCCTATTCTTGATGTCATTTTTTGTTGTTCCATCTTCTGAAATAATGCTTCCCAAATACATGAATTTTTACGATGTTATGAAATTTTCCACCAATTCTTTTACGGTTCTGGTATCAAAAACTTTGAAATTTTCAAAAACGAATTTTAAATTCAGATCGTAATTAAAAGTTTCTTTAATTTGGTGCCACACATCGACTTCTGCGGTTTTTTCACTATTTTAGCCTCCAACATTTTAGCCTCCTGCGCTCTTTTTTTTTTTTTTTTTTTTTTTGAGATCCTGTAGGGACAAACAATATGGTCCTGTAAGGCAAAAGTATGAACACGTATGCCAAGTTTGACGAGAATCGGTTGATGATTTCAAAAGTTAACGTGATACAAACCGCGAACAGAGAGACAGACAGGCAGACAAATGCCGAACGGCCGAGTTAAAACTGAAATTCTCTTCACTCGTTCAATCATTTTCATCATTTAGTGAATGTGTTCTCATTTCAAAACGAATCTTACTTAAAAAATATGCCTTTGAACAAGCAAAAAACAAGCCTTAGGTATCTTTTAGTTCTGAAGTTAGTTCATCACTTTATAGCATTGGAATCAATCAGCTACAACATTTATTTTGTTCTGACCGTTTCAAGTTTACATAATGTTATAAATCAAAACGTGTGTTGTTGAGATGTGTTTAAAGCGAAGGTCGAGGAGCGGTTATGATGAACTGCAACCGCGGGCAAACAAGCAATGTGCATCAGTTTGGCATCGCGCCGAACTGAGTGTTAGGCGCTGACACCACCGTGCCATTTATATAAATGCTCAACGCTCGGCTTGTAAACATTACGGGGTTACGCTTTTTTTAAATTATTGTACATCTCATAAACTGAAGGCTACGACTTCAATCACATCACCACCACCATCATCATCGTCATCGTCGTCGTCGTCATCCTTGAAAACATGAAATGTCACACAGAATATAAATATCTAGGCTCTCTAGTGTTAGATACAGAAAACATTCTTCTTCTTCTTCTTCTTCTTCTTCTTCTTCTTCTTCTTCTTCTTCTTCTTCTTCTTCTTCTTTAGAACTACAACCCAACGTGAGCCTTGGCTTCGAACGCCAATCTTCTCGAAAGTCTCCTGTCCTTTGCCATCTCAGTGTAATCCCTCACATTCATTCTTCTCAGATCTTATAGCACATCATCCAACCATCTTATCCTAGGTAGGTCCCTCTTTCTGTTTTTATAGACTTGCGCCCCCAGAATTTCCTTTCGCATAGACTGAGAATCCATCCGCTCTAGGTGACCTAGCCATTGTATTCATTGAGCTTTTACGAATCTTACAATATACTCATGATTCAGTAGCTCATCTGTCTCCTGGTTATTTCTTATTCTCCATTCGTCATCTTCTTTAACCGGACCATAAACACGTCTTCAGAGCTTTCTTTCAAACCTTCTTAGTCTTTGTAGTTCCTTTTCTTATCAGCGTCCATGTTTCGGCTCCGTAAGTAACAACCGGTCTGATAAGTGTCTTATACATTTTTATTTTTGTGTTACGACTAATGAGTTTGCTTCTAATAGTCTGCTGTTGGCATAGTATGCCCTGTTTCCTATTCGTATCCTGTCATGTATTGTGGAGTTTATGAATCATGTTACCCAGGTATCTGAACGTATTAACTGTACCAAATGAATTATCCTCTATGCATAAATTATGCAGATTTCTTTTCCATTCTGGTGCAGAAATCAGCATGTATTTAGTTTTGCTGATATTTACATTGAGTCCCATTCCAGCGGATTTTTGATTCAGCTGCTTGTATACCTCAATTAGCCGTTGTCTTGATCTGGGTATTACTATTACAACATCGACACCGTAAGTACATATTTGGCTTGTCTTATTTAGTATTGTACATAAAACATAGACAGTGAAGTTACTAGCGAAATTAACGCTGGAAACAGAGCATTTTCATCTTACGCCGTTTGTGTTTATCCAAAGGTCTGTCGATAAATGCCAAATTAAGGGTTTGTAACCGTGTAATAGATCCAGAAGTGGGACGTGGACGATGATAATTTCGCTCCACACTAACTCCACACTAAAAGCACTAATTACTACCCCAACGTATTGTCCCAGGTATTCGTGTCCACTGGTTGTCTCATCTCAACGCGAGGACTCGAAAACGCGCCTTGTTTTTTCAGTACTGACCGGGAATTTAACCCCATGATCTCTTGATAATTATCAGCCATCCTAAACTTCATTACTTAAAACTTCAGTACCAAATGTAAACTGAAAATACTTTCGCAGGTACAGAAGACGTAGACAAGGAATTACTAGCGGACTTAACGATGAAAACCGAACATTTACAGTCTTACACAATTTCTTTTTATTCAAAGGCCTGTCGAGAAATGCCAAATTAATAGTTTGTAACGGTCTAATAGTATGCATAGAGCATAATTCATTTGATGCAGTTAATAAGTTCAGATAACTGGGTAACATGATAGATAGTGAAGGGTCCATAAACACGACAATACATTACAGGTCACAAATGCGAAATAGGGTATATTATGCCAATAGCACACTATTGAGGAGCAAACTCATTAGTCACAACACAAAAATAAAAATATATAAGACACTTATCAGACCAGTTGCTACTATGGAGATGAGACATTGATATTGGCAAAAAAGGAACAAGTAACACTAAGAAGGTTTGAACGAAAGATCATAGACGTGTTTATGGCCCAGTTAAAGAAGAACACAAATTGAGAATAAGAAATAACCGTGAGATAGATGAGCCATTAAAGCATGAGGACATTATAAGATTTGTAAAGACTCGACGAATACAATGGCCAGGCCATCTAGAGAGGATGGATGATCAGCGCATGCCAAAGAAAATCCTGAGGGCGCAAGTCTATAAAAGCAGAAAGAGGGGTCGACCTAGGATGAGATGATTGGATGATGTGCTAGAAGGCCTCTGAAGAATGGATGTGAGGGGTTACAATGAGATGGCAACGGACAGGAGACTTTGGAGAAGATTGGTGTTCGAAGCCAGAGCTCAGGTTGGGGTGTAGTGCTTAAGAAGAACCAGCCTGATACACCCAGTAGTAAGACATGGACAATGACAATTACGCTCCACACTCCACACTAAAAGCAGTAAACTTCAGCCACTAATTACTATCCCAAGGTGTTATCCAAAATATTCACTTCCACTGGTTGTTTCATCTCAACGTGGGGGAAAACGCGCCTTGTTTTTATGGTAGTGGCCGGGAATTGAATCCATGACCTCTTGATAATTATCAGTCATCCTAAACTTCATTTATTGAAAATTTCAGTCCCAATTGTAAACTGAAAATAATTTCACAAACATTTTATTACAAATCTGTATACAGTCAGTCAGTAGTTTACAGATACCACACAATAATATAGAAGCACGTGTAACCGCAGTAATATGACTCAGTGTCTGTAGCAGATAACGTTATCTAATACCGCAGCACAGATATCACTGACATTGATGTGCGCAACCGATAATCTACTGTAGACTGGATTTTTTATGTCAGATATACATATACTGTAGGATATTAGAAATGAAACAATGTTAACGCGTTCATTGGAAAAGTATTTTTTGCCATGAATTAAAGTAACTATGGTCAGAATGGGGTCGAAACAAAGTCATAGAGAAGAAATTGCGCCCATTAAAACTCCAAGGCGATGTGAGTGATTTCAGTCATTTAAACTCTGGCGTAATACTTTTTCAGTTGACATATCTGCAGTAGATACAAAGCAAGCTATGATAGAAAACTACCTGTAAAAAAGTTCATAATACAGCATCTGGAATGAGCCAAGCATTCTGCAATATATGCTTAAAGTCTACTAATGGACGACATACTTGGGCACAACGGCTAATTCTCTACATTACCATGGTCAAGAAAATATAATTTATGATACAATTCAGAACACGTTCTACGGCCCTGAAACTGCGGCGGCCTCAAAATCAGTGTTAATTTTTCTAGGCTTTCTTTCTGGAACTGCGTATAGAATATGGCGGAAGAGACGAATATCCGTAGATATGACGGGTATTAGTCCCATGTGCCTTGTTTGGTAACAGAGCAATTATAACATTTCTTTAGATAATGTGATGTAGTTTTATATACTTACACTTATTGTTTTATTAATGGTACCTATAGTTCAATTTTTTATATTTTTTATTGTATTCTTTTTTATACAGCCTAACGGCACCATATGATGTTATTAAAAAGCGATCGATTTCGGTCAATAGACCATCTTCAGGTTACCACAATATTGTAAAACATTATAGCACATTTGTGTTCACAATATTATAAAACATTATAGCACATTTGTGTTCACAATATTATAAAACATTATTATTCAGAAAAAAAACAAAAAAACGAATTTGTAGACATTGTTAATTTATTTTTTTTTATAATGTTTTATAATATTGTGAACACAAATGTTTTATAATATTGTGATAACCTGAAGATGGTCTATTGACCGAAATCGATCGCTTTATAATAACATCATATGGTGCCTTTAGGCTGTATAAAAAAGAATACAATTAAAAATTAAACGTTTCAACAGCCTCTCACAGCTTCTAAGGACGATCCCGGATTCCAGGAATCGAATCGTCAACTGACAAAGTATTAAGATGGTGACATTACGAATAGAGGGTGTACCTGAAAGAAGAAGCCAGGGGCGTATTTACGGGGGGGGGGAGACCGGACCCTTCCAGAAGGTCGAAAAAGTTGACGAATTCTGTTAATCTCGTAATTTTTAGGCTGTTTTATTTTTCAGCTGTGTACATTGATGTAGTATTCAAACACTTTTTGCTACAGTCTATTTCTTGATGTATATAATATATTTAAAATTTATATTTACTTTACCTCAAGATGTTATTTTTCCCTTATTTGGGACATGTTTCGGGACCCTTAGTGTTCCCATCATCAGCCTTCCTAATTTTGAATCTTGTGTTTAAGTACACACAGCTATCCCACAAGATTCAAAATTAGGAAGGCTGATGATGGGACCACTAAGGGTCCCGAAACATGTCCCAAATAAGGGAAAAATAACATCTTGAGGTAAAGTAAATACTGTATACATTTTAAATATATTAACATAGTAGTAACGCTTTTTTAACCTACACAAATAGGTTCATTACACATCATTAGGGTATACGTTTGAAATATGAAATACAGGAAAAACAATTCATTCAATAAGTATCTTTTAACAATGTTTCAATAACGCGTACATTTATTGTGTTATTACCGTCTACATTATAGGACTGATTTCAGGATGTTATCACGCGTTTTTCAGCCATTTTAAATAGTAATGTTGATTAGTCTTAACTTGTTTTTTTCTGCTGTATGAAGCCGACCCGTCCCCAGACCCCCCCCCCCAGCCAAATTCTAGATACGTCACTGGAAGATGCTGATGCTGAACAGTTTTCTTAACGATAAACACCGCAAAAATAGGGGCGAGAGGCAAAATGTAACGGGGAAAAGTTTGAAAAATTACAAAATTTGCACTTGACATGTGTGTCCATACTTTTAAACCAAAATTGTTCACTCCACAAAATACGGAAGGCGGGAGACAAAAATAAAAAAAGTTTGAAAAAATTGCAAAAATTCATGTGGGGTATCAAATTAACGAACATTTTTAAGTAGAATTTTTCGGTAAAGGGTTTTTGAGGACTGGTCAAAACGTATAACACAAATTTTAAATTATTTGTGTCGACGTTTCGACAGTATTTATTGACATCATCAGGACAATTGTTGTTGAGTTGTTAACAATATTTATTGTCGTCAGCAGAACAATTGCTGCCGAGTTGTTAACGTCGACACAAATAATTTTAAATTTGTGTTATACTTTTTGACCGATCCTCACAAACCTTTCACCGGAAAAATTCATTGATTGACGGTCACTACGAATTTAACGATTTTAACTAGAATCGGAATGCGGTGATCAGTTTTGGAAATTCCAAAATTTTGCCATACCAGGGTCCACAAAGTCGGTTAAAAATTTGTAAAAATTGTACAAATCCAAATCGGGTACAAGATTAAAGGGGATCTTAATCCAATCCGAATGTACTGTTACTGTACAAATCTGTGCATTTTGGTACTTGTACTATGTAACGTGTTATTAGTATTGTAGTAGTATTTTGAGATATTTGTTGTTTATGATTTATGGAGTAAAATGTGTTGCCTATATCTCGCGGTCAGATGGCGTTTGGATTAAATGAATTTATAAAAAATCATTAAAATGTGTACACTGATATATATAGTACAACGCTCCCTTTTCGTCTAACACAATTATCTAATATTTGTGATGTTAGATAAAAAGTTACTTACCCGTGATTTTACTTTACCTGGGCGCCAGAACAAATCCCAGATACAAATGACACGGTTTCAGCTTAGCTCAGCGCATGGAGACACTCTTTCCCAGGATTCTGGATTTCTTCTTTATTTAGAAGTGTTTGTGTTTTTAATTCAGCTGTTACTTCGCTGAATTGTTGATTAATGAGGGTTACTTTGAGTTCTAACCTTTCATGTAATTCATTTCTAAATTTATTTAGCTTTTCGTCTTGACAGCGAAAATTAGTGTTTACTTGTTTTCTAAACTCGTCTAGCGTAGTTTAACCTCTTCGGTATGCTTATCAAACCTACTATTACTCTCGTCCATTTTATTATTAGTACTATCTAATTTATTAGCTAGATTAGATATTTCTTCATCTATTTTAAATGTAGCCTCTTTACTACTTTGTTCTATTTGGCTAGACAAATTTTCAGTTATTTGTTTCATTTCACTGGACAAATATTTATTAGTTTGTTCTATTTTATTATTAACATCTGTTAACAATTTTTGATTACTTTCTTCTAAACTTTTATTATTTTCATCAATTTTATCATTGATATCTTTTATTTCACTTTTTGTACTTTCAATTTTACTATTTGTAGTTTCGATTTTATTATTAGTATCTTTTATTTCACTAGATAATTTACTACTTGTTTCTTTTATTTCAGTGGTCAACTGTTTAAACATTTGTTCAATTGCTGCCATATCTACTGCTGATGATTTAGCCATTTTTTTACTTATTATTAACAAATAAATTTAACAATTATTTAATAGTTATTTGTAACCTTGAATTCCACTTTCTTCTAATTTATTAATACTACAATTTAACTAATCACTTGGGTAATAGCAACGCCAAATTATATAACTTTATTTATATAATTTTGTGTTTAATCGGGCCCATTAGTTGCGGCGCCAAATATATATGTAACTTATTTTTACATATAAATTTGGTGATTTAATCGTGCCTAATCGAGCCCCTTAGTTGGCCGCGCCAAATCTATACAACGCTCCCTTTCGTCTAACAAAATTATCTAATATTTGTGATGTTAGATAAAAAGTTACTTACCCGTGATATTACTTTACCTGGGCGCCAGAACAAATCCCAGATACAAATGACACGGTTTCAGCTTAGCTCAGCGCATGGAGACACTCTTTCTCAGGATTCGTTCAGTGATTGTGGTTTTCAAGGGGAATCGTTACAAATAACACTTTAAGATTTGCTTGCTTATTATATTTAATGTTTTAATAAATGATTTTAAACTTTAAATTTATTATTGGTAGGACTTAATTCTACCCTAACCTTATAATTATTGAGTGAGTGTGGAAAGTAATGATTAAGACGCTCAAACGACCTATAGCTTTTATCTGGTTTGATTAAGAGATTTCTATCTCCCAAACCAGTGCTAAAGAACAGGTCTGCAATAATTTGCACGTCCAATACTACACACCACTTTCCATTCAACACTCTTATACTATATTGGAGCTAATTCTTATAGTAAAAATACAAAGTGTGCTTTTCTTAGTGTCTTTTTAAAATTGTTTATTGTTTTATTATTTGTTTAGCGCTTATATCATTGATCAATAAATCTATTTCTTACTGTTTGATGCGTTGCCCGAAGATAGGAATCTGTAGAGGTCCTCCTTTCGATGGTGCTGCACAGAAGAATGGGTTGATCAATGCGGTTGAAGATGCCCTGGCGATTACAGATGCTGTAGCCTTCTGTAGCACAGGTCCTTCACGGCTGATTGATTAATTAATTAATTAACGGTTCTTTTACGCAGCTAGTGTTATTGAATGTTGTTAATTCATCTACACTGCGGACTACTTCTCGATTTAGAACTTAAATTTGCACTGTTGTGTAATATAAAAATTTCTGTAGGTGAATTATACACGTCTAGTGTGTTTAAGTACCGAACGAAGAGTGATGTTATCCCTCGCTTTTAGCTGGCGTCTGTTTTAAATACGGGCTGCTGATTGGTTGTACAAATAAATCATGCGTTTTTCCAGTTTCGACAATCTCGAACAAGTCGGTCATACACGCGGTGACAGGTTCCAAACGGCAGAGAAGTTCTTGTCAAAATCGTACTTCCTGTATTTGCAAATCGATTGATTTCAGGTATTTGCAAATGTGTTTCCGAAGATCTGACCACAGAATATTGTTGCTTAGGTCTTTATCTGTGTGTGTGTGTGAAAACACCTTATGCCTACGTAGCATAATTCTCTCGTTATTCCTGTTGGCGTGCGTCGTCCGTATAACTTCTTTATTTGTTAATTATATTAACTGAGATTGCGACTACTTATAAAGCTTTTCTTGCTGAATACAATGCTGTTTTCAGAATTGCCGTATATTTACAACTTTTGAAGTTATCGCAGGTTGAACTGATAACTCGCTTTGAGTAAAATTACCTGTTTGAACTGGATTCTTATGTAGCGGCGACGTGGTTAGAGTGAGATGGCTGCGATTATACGCTCTCTCTCTATCTTACGGCGTTACGCTCGTACCGTCTATAGCTTTCATATAACGCTCTGATAGGACGCTATTATGAATCGTTATAATAGATATATATATATATATATATAACTCAAAGTTTGAGGATTTGTTTCTTTGTATTGAATACAAATCCACCCCGTTACACCGATTGCCACCAAATTTTGCACAGGTAACATTTGACACAAGACGAAAAACACTGTCTGACTTGGAGTTTGATATTCTGCCTCGTTCGCAGAATTTAGGCCCATTTAATTATGTCCTTTTGTTGACGCGTATTATAAAGATGTCAACAGCAGCACGGAGACCAGAATTAATTACCATAGTAACAAGTAAATAAACATATGCTGAACAAATGCTATTTTGCAGCATGCTATGCACCTTTATCCGTTCCTGCAGTACATTTTCGATGTTTTTAATATGCGATTGTATTGATATATTACTATGTGGAAAAGAAGAAGTGTACCAATTGTAAATTGTTCTATTTCTTAATGCAAAAAGGCTTTATAAACTTGTACTTTTAAATCTCCAAAGGCTGTTACAGCAACATAATAATTTAGTACAAGTGTTCAAAACAGCTTTGGAGAGAATTTGACTAATGAGTGCAAAATTGTTATACGAGCTGACATAGGCATAGACAATAAAAATTATATCAAAATGCTTATTAAAAGTCAAATATTCGCGTGCGAAGCCGCGGGTAACAGCCAGTGTTTAGATAAACCTACATTTGTTATTTTCCTGCCAAGTCTGTTAACGACGGTTCGTAATTTTCAATTCTTCTCCACAATTTTCGCCTTCTGTTTCTTTCCAAGAGGGTGTGTGTGTGTACAAACAATACGACCGTCGCACCCTTCACGTTTTATATTTTCGTCGGACGCATTCCGCGTTTGATAATAACGGGCTGAAACGGAAACTCGAGCGTTCGAATTAAAATAAATAAAAGCTACGGTTTGGGGAGGGGGGAGGCATTCACTAATGAGCTACAAATGCACTCTGACAACTGATCTTCAGCCCCTGTTTCTTATCACCACTCCCCTTGTCACAACCGCCCCACGCGGTTATATTTCCTTCCCCTGCGTCTTAAGGAACCGACCTTAGTCTTCTTATGATTCATCCAAACCACTTCCCACCACCGTCGCGACCCTCCAAATGTTGCATGACTAATCAACAGCAGTATGCATCCCAGTCCAGACTCTCGTCACACAATATAACAACATAATATCTCGACTTTGTGTTTAAACGTAATTTACTTATCGACATATAAGGGTCGAAAGTGATAATTAATGAAATAGTAACACAGTAGCGAATCTAGAATTTGGTCTGGGAGGGGAGGGTCCGGTCGAGTCGGCTTCCTACAAAACGAAAAACAAGTTAAGACTAATGAATATTACAATCGGTAAAGTGGCTGAAAAACGTGCGATAACATTCTGAAATCAATCGCATTAAAGTAATAACACAATAAAAATAAGCGCTATTGAACATTGTTTACACGATACTTATTGACTTAATTGATTTTCCTAAATTTCATATTTCAAACGCAAATGCTGTGTTATAGACTTGTTTGTAGACCTATATTTAAAAAACGGTTACTATTGATTTAGCGTACACAGCTGAGAAATTAATAAAACAGCTTAAAAATCAAGAGCTTAACAAAATTTCTTGTCAACTTTCGACCCTCTTGGGGGAGAGGGGGTCCGGTCCAGTTCGTTCCACCACCGTAAGTACGCCCCTGATAATAGAACACAATAGAAATAATTTAAATAGAATTATAATATCTTTATTTGCCTTTATATTTGAACAAACAAAATCGGATTTGTTTAGTTAAAACTTACTAGTAAGACTTGAGCTGCAAAACGTGCTGACTGTTTTAAACGAATATATTTATTATTATCCAGATTAAAACCCAAACAATCAATTAATAAAATGTGTTTTTTTTTATTGTGAGTTAAGTTCTTCATCAAAACATTCCTCATAATTTATAGTCACTCGTATTTCAAACTTTTGACTTTTATTTTCCAAATTCTATCCTTGGTGCCCGTAAAGTGAAAAGCTTCAGTGGTCAGACTGCATTCAGAATTCCCTAACGCTAGATTCACTATAGTGTGACGCCCTGCATGTTATTTTACATTTATTTTGAAATTTTTAATACCTCTTTTTGAGTGTTCTACAATTAGACCTTTAGGTTCGTGGGCACGTATAACGAATGGGATGTGAGAAGTTTCAAGACACCGAACATCTACTGCTCTGCGCAAATAGTCCAGAAAGACATATAGAATGTAAGCAAGGCATCTATTAACACCGCCCGTTTTGGGTCCCTGTAATTATAAATATCTCCGGACACAAAATATCGGTATGGAGAACCATACATGACTTCCATGTTCTAAGGTTTACATTTAAAACTATTTACTTGAATTCGGTTCGATAATTTCTAAAAAAAAAAAATACCTCCCACCCTCAAACGATTTTCACTATTTACAGATATTTTTGTTATTATGGGGTAATGGTTTAATATAATGTTATTTTCTAGACACTTTATCTATAAAAATTAAGTACTTTATTGTACAAAGAAACTGAACTACGCAGATAATCATCCCTCCTCCTCAACCGATCCCCACCATTAATGATATTTACACTTTCATAGAGTAATAGTTTTATCATGTGTAATTGCTAAGGTATCTTATCCTTCAAAATTAAATACTCGTACTTTACTTGATATCAGCAAAGTAATTTTTTAAAAATCACCCCCTGTGTGAGCACTTTGGATCGTAACCCGATAATGGAGCCGAATCTCGATAGACCGAGAGGAAATAAGTCAACTATTATTACATACTTAGAGTGGGTAAAAAGAAGAGGATATGATTTATTTTATTTACGAATTTTTTTTATGGCAAGATTAGTTTCGTTTTAAAAATATTCTAAACTTCCATTCAAGAAAACTGAAATTCCAGCTGATTTATAAATGAACGTAACCTCTTTTACGGGCGCTGTTCACATTATCACAATTTTTCGGGCTTGTTAGGCCGCGGTATAGATGTCCTAACAGCCTGGGAAATTAACATAATGTCAACGTTATTTACTTTTGAAAAGAAGACCCTTGAAAAGTGAAGATTCTTTTATTCCTTCAGCTGTCCGCCAGCTCAAAACAATCGCTCAGGCCCATCTTCGGAATTCTTATTCATCATCTACACCACCAGGAATGTCGCATTTTGCCATTTACGACTTGAAGACCAGCCTTACAGCTCTTCCAAGGCCTTCCAATACCTCTTCGCCCTCCGTAGGCTTCTGTTTTAGTGTAGCCAGGGACAGTTTTTCTACTCGGTGTTTCCGTTTTCTCCGACACGCTGCTACGTCATCCGTGATACTGCTGACTTCCACCTCTTGTCGTATAACCGCACTGCACAACTTATCCAATAAACTACGCACAGGGGCGGATTAGAACTGCGTGGTGCCGTATGCTGATTCCCCCTCTCCCTATTCAAAATCTAACCTTTTACCCATTATTTGCACTGATAAATGGCATACATAGTTTCGAAAGTTAACAATTATATATAATATATATTATATATAAGATATATATAATAGGGTTGCTACAGCTAGTGCCGTCTCCCTTCCTTCAACCTGCCTTTCCAGTTCTCCTGATGTTCCCATTGTCCTTCCTCAAGTCCTATACGTTGCATAGATTCATCCACTTCGTCCCTCCAAGATCTTCTCGGTCTTCCCCGTTTTCTCCTTCCTAATGGACTCCATTCCGCCACTTTGTTGATCCACCTATTTTGGGCTCTCCGGACATGACCGTACCACACCAATCTTTTTTCTTCGATGTAGTTTACACTTCTTTCCGTTTCCATTTTTCTTCTGATCTCCTCGTTTGTTATTCGGTCTGCTCTCGTTATTCTACAGCACCTCCTCCAATATTCCATCTCCGTTGCAAGAATCTTTCTTTCATTCTTTTTGTTAATAACCCATACTTCTGCTGCATAAGTCATAATACTTTGGACTATGGTCTGATATATCATTTTTTTGGTGCTTTTTCTAATATTTTTGTCCCATATAACACTGTGTAATTGTCTAATCCCTGTTCTAGTCTGCCCTAATCTACTTTTTATTTCTTCTTCCGTTGTGTCTTGTTTACTCAGTGTGAATCCTAGGTACTTGAATTTGTCTGTTCCTCTAATTTTATCATTTTCGTATACTTCTAAATCTGTTGTTTCTTCATCTCTAATTGCCAAGTATTCAGTCATTTTTATGTTTATTTCCAATCCCATCTTTGTGTATTCTTCATTCAGCTTTCTGACCATGTTGCTTAGATCTTCTTCATCCTGGGCTATAAGTACCTGGTCATCGGCGAACAACAATTATTTCACTAAAGTCTCAAATTACAACAAATATTTACCTAATTATGATTACAATGAGCATGGTAGTACTTAAGCTTAGAAAATACCAATCGATCCATTTTTTTCTTGATTTTGCCTTAATGAAGTATTATATAATTTCTTCTAAATCAAGCGATTCAGGCATCTCGCTTTCAATATTCAACCTTCCTAACGAAGATAATCTCTCGTCTCCCATAGTTGAACTCAATATATTTTAATGTGTTTTAATAGAGAAAATCATTGTTCAGAGTTAGCTATTGGAATCGTCAGAAGGGGGCGATAAACAATGTATATGTTCGGAAATGCATCAATCACTTTACAGTCAATAATCCAGTTCAATACTTTGAGCGGTCACACTGTAGTATCATGGAATCTATCATCTTCATTTGAACGATTTGAAGAAACCTCTTTCTTGCAATTTTACTCGTGGCACAAAGTTTTTTTTTCACATTTATTATCTTCAAAACGTTTTTGTAATTTACGGCTGGATGGTGGCCCCTCTGACAGCTGAGGACCTGATACCCGATGATCCTGATACAGTTTGCGACATTTTGAACTGCGCATGCGCTGGATTCTAACCACACAAGGCGGGGAGTATAAATTACACTTACCTAGGCCTACGTGGAAAGCAGGGCTACAGGATACCCTAGTGTTATGGATAATCCGCCACTGACTACGCACAACCTTTAACCTACCGCAATAAAGACAAACTGATATTCGTTGCTGCGTTGTCACTACCAAACTTTCACACCCATACACGTTTGACGTGGTTTTATAAAATTTGAGTTTCGTGTCGCTACTGATCTTTTGTGGACAGTTCCGCGTATGCTTCGGCATTTTATGACCTTGCTAACGGTAGCTCTATTATAGTCATAACTAAGATGAAAATCCCGAGAGAATACAAATGGTTAAGCTGTTCTAATGTTTTATAAATGACAAGTGGAAAACGCTCTTGTATAGGGATAGAGAAGATTCTCCATATAGCTTCTGATGTGCTTATGTATCGACCATTTTGAAACTGTAATACCTCATCGTAAGATTTTTGTATACCAATCGTAGCTACATCGGTGCCTTTATTGACGTATTTACATATATATTTAATGGATTTTACACTACTACACAATTCAACATTGGTGTGAGCACCAAAGGTCGTGAAAGCACCGGTGAGTATAGAACTACCCATCTATTGTCACTATCAAAATCTCATCTCTCAAACGGATTTCACACTGAAAACCTCCACCTTCAGCACTTAGTCGGCGATAATTAGGGTAGCTGTCATCATTTATCGTCGTTTCTTTTGTAAACGATTTAGGATATCGTTTAGTACACTGACCCTCCTTCATACACGGTGACTGTGAATTAATTGTTCCACATGGCCCATGAATCTTATGTGTTTTAACTATATCATAAAGCTCTAGATCTTTATCAGGGTCCGGCAGCTCTGCACTAATCGCAAAATCTATCTGATCTGGTCGTATTTTTTCTTCTAACCAGAGCAAAATATGCGCATGCGGCAAACCTCGTTTTTGCCACTCTGCGCTGTACATGTAGCAGAGAACTGAGGCAAAAATTTTACCTTTCACTAAGAAATCCATTAATTTCTTCAATTTCAGATGAAATACGCGTGCTACCAAGTCGTGTCGATCTTGAGCTGAAAAGCCTTGATGCAACTCCTGGACGATCTCTCTCCACTTAGGATTTGTAGTGGACGTGATAAATAAATCAGGCCGCGAGTATCTGCTTACGTAGCAAAAAGCGTCTTGCGTTCGCTCATACATATATCGTGGACCTCCTGTGAAACTTGGGGGTAGAATGACCAAGCGGCCTAAGTTATCCAAACTTTCATTATTTCGTAATGCATCTTGCAAATGTATGTAATTCTCAGCTCTTAACTGAGTTTGATGAATACGGATGTATATAAGCCTTTCCGTCTCTATGTTAGCATAAATATCAACAATATATTGATTCAGAAGCTGTTTTTAATAAATAAAATGATTGTACTCATCTTTTCTCATCATGAGTCTGTACGAATAAAATTGTAGAGCTGAAACTTTCTTAGTAGTTTGTACCCAGTCTGAGGATCGACTAATTTCAATGTAAAATGATAACCATCTTCTCCTCTGCAAAACATTAAAGGGTACTGTAACGCATCATAAGCTCGATGTGTTTCTGCAATTCGATGTAGAGTATGATCCCTCGCACGGATTATTATATCGCGTTTATCGCATTCCTGGTTAACTAAAACTACTGCCACCTCATTATTTGTTGGTGCATAATAAGATAATATAATAAGATAGCTTAGAATCTGATGTAAAGTCTACCTAATTGACTTGTAAGCAATTTTAAGATGCGTCATTTATGCAATTGGGCAGAGTGAGTAATGCGGCGCACTGTCGGATAGAAGGGAGAGAAGTGAAGGGCATTAGTTGGACTTAAAAAAATGAGTGTTTTTGCAATAACTTCGGTCTTTTTAACCTATCGTTATCAAATAAAGTGGAAAACCTTCCGTTGGGTACCTGCTATGAACGTGCAAATTTTCATTGAAATCGGTTCAGTAGATTCTGAGATTACCGCGAACAAACGTAGACCCCCCTAGAGATTTATTAGTATAGATAGATGACTTATGTTGCATAGGACAGGCAGGGGCGTATTTAAGGGGGGCGAACGGGACCGGACCCCCTCCCAGAGTGTCGGAAAAGTTGACGAATTTCGTTAATCTCTTAATTGTTAGGCTGTCTTATTATTTTTTCAGTTGTGAACGCTAATATAGTAGTAACTCTTTTTAAATATACAAACAGGTTTATTGCACAGCATAGTCATAACTAAGATGAATCCCGAGATAATACAAATGGTTAAGCTGTTCCTCCTGGTTTCCTACTGTTGGAGTGTGAGTTGTTGATTGAGACCACCGTGTAGGCCAACCGACCCTATCCCGGCTAGATTTTTTATCGACCTTCTCTGGTCTAGATCCGTCGTGTTCTGTTATAGGACCACCTATATCAAGATCAAGATATATATATATATATATATATATATATATATAAAATGAAGTGACGAATTTCACAAGAATGTGTGGAACGATTTGGAGAACGTAGAAAAGATACCCGAATAAAATTTTATAAAACAATGGCAATACCTACACTATTGTATGGTTCTGAATCTTGGGTCATACAGAAAAAAAGATGAACAGACGACACAATCAGCAGAAACGAAATTTCTGAGATCAGTTAAAAGGTGTAATAGACGAGATCATATAAGAAATGAGGAGATAAGAAGTGATTTAGATATTTTTCCAGTTAATGAAAGGATTAAAGAATACAGAAGAAAATGGATTCGACACATAGATAGAATGGAAGAAAGTAGAATACCGAAGATAACGAAAGTTTACAACCCTAGAGGCAGAAGAAAAGTTGGTAGACCTAAGAAAAGGTGGACTGTGGAAGAGGAACAGACCGGTAAAGCCTAAAAACGTTAAGAAGGTGATGATGATGATGATGATGATGATGATTAATTATCTTTACTTCAATTATGCAGTTGCGATTTCTACATGTTTGTTAAAAATCCGTGGAGTTGTTTAAATATCTTGGAAGCTTGATAAGCTTCTAAAGCCTAAAATCGTTAAGAAGATGATGATGTTAAGTGTTCTAATATTCTATAAATGATAACTTATGTTGCATAGGACAGGCAGGGGCGTATTTATGGGGACGACGAACGGGACCGGAACCCCCTCCACCCAGAGGGTTACAAAAGTTGTCGAATTTCGTTAATGTCTTAATTTTTAAGCTGTTTTATTATTTTTTCAGCTGTGCACGCTAATATAGTAGTAACTCATTTTTAAATATACAAACAGGTTTATTGCACAGCATTTTCGTATACGTTTGAAATATGACATATAGGAAAATCAATTCAGTCAATAAGTATCTTGTAAACAGTGTTTCAATAACGAGTATTTGTATTGTGTTGTTACCGTTTACTTTAACACGCCTTATTTCAGCTACTTTAAAAATAGTAATGTTGATTAGTCTTGACTTGTTCTTTCTTTTGTATGAAGCCGATCCTCCCTCCCCAGGCTAAATTATAGATAGGCCACTGATGATACGCCAAGATAATATAAATGATTAAGCTGTTCTAATATTCTATAAATGATGTCTTATGTTACATAGATCCTTTAACATTGATAGCCTACATCTATCCTTGTCTAGGTTCAGATCCTTTAAAGGCAATGACTTACACTACTGAATTATAACCACTATATGCTCTGAATTATATACAAAACATATGATCTAGATCAGCGGATTTCACATCTTGTTTCACGTCTTGTAGTTATAAGAAATTTTTATAATAATAATTAATAATAAAAAACATTTTTCTTACAACAATATAGTTTTAACTATCGAAACACTGTAAATTATTCAAAAAATATATTATATATTCTTGTAAGGAACGTGTTATTCATTATTAATATAATATCTTCAAATAAATACACTGCAAGTAGGTTTATTTTCACTTGACCCACGTTACACAGAAATTATTCTGTATCTTCAGAGGTTTGTTTTTGAACGTTTCGCTTACAATAGAGTTAACGGATAATCGATTTTACTTCGATTCTATTTCTATTGTTTATGTAGTCAGCTATTTATTATATATTTAATGTTTTATCATTCTTATAAATGTATGATTTTAAAAAATCGTCTTGTTTTGTTTTTATTTGAATTTGTCCTTTAATTAGTAGATTATTATTATTGTGTTTGTAAATATTAAGATTTTCCCAGATGTTCATTGTGTTACCATTTTGTACGTTTTTAAGTAATTTGACATTTTGAATGTCTGGAAATTTATGTTTATTTTAAACAGTGTGTGGTGGCTAAATTAGATTTGTAAATATTAGGTTTTAAAAACGTATTGCGATGTTGAATGAATCTCTCTCAATATATTAATAATAATAATAATAATAATATACAACGAATATGTAAGCAAATATGAGTGTAATTATAAGAAATTATAATACAATGCTATTATGATTAAAATAATAATTTAAGTTTTGAAAATTTTAATTTTTAATTCCATGTTCATAAGGAAATGGAAGTATGGTGATGGCGAAAAAATCGTGTTCGAGATAAGGGCTAATTCTGATTGTACTACCCCCAAAACATGAAGAAAAGTCATTTTCCGAAAAGTATGTGTGGGTGTGTGTGTCTGTGTGTCTGTCTGTGTGTAGATATTTTTGTATGGCGAACAGTAACTGCCGCAAATTCAAACAGAATCAAATACAGTAGAACTCCATTTATCCGAACTCCAGTTATCCGAAACGCCAATTATCCGAATCGATATCAGGAAATGGCATGGAATAAAATTAATGTAATTTCGACAAAACAACTAATTCAGGAAGAAAAAGAAGACGCAAAAAAGACAGAAGAGGAAAAAAAGCAAAAGAAAGTGCCAAAGAAAACGAACCTGTTTCAACTGAAGATATCCAGAAAATCACTGTACAAATTCCTGGATGTTCCGAGTGTGACGTGGACGACATAAACGAGTGGTTGCAGTGCGATCCTGGATATCAATTTTTGAACGATGAAGAAATTATCCAAAGTGTAAACGATGAATCTCAGCAGGTGGACGAAGACGATGACAACGTTGCTTCAGATGAACCGGAAAAGGAATCTTACGGCGAGTGAGGCATTCGCTTGTTTTGACACTGCCTTAAAGTGGATGGAACGGCAGTCTGAATGCGCCCATGTACAGCTTCTTTTCGTCAAGCGTTTGCGGGACCTGGCTGCACGCAAACGAGTGTCTCCGTCAAAACAATTAACTTGTTTCACTGTTCAATTGTAATGTTCAACTGAAAAATTATAATTGCGTGTGAGTATTATTTTTAATTTTTTGTAGTAAAAGTGAATTTTTTTTTCAAAACACGTGTGACCTGGTTTTTATATACAGATACTGTACTCATGTAATAAAAATACACAAAAGTGATTTTTGAGCAATTTTCGCGTTTTCTTTCATAACATAACCTTTTTCTTATGTTTGTTCCAATTATCCGAATTTCTGCATATCCGAATTACGTCTGGGACTCATTAGTTCGGATAAATGGAATTCTACTGTAATTTTTTGCATATGTGCCCAAGTTGTAGAGGACTCAAGGCCTGTTGATTTTGGTGAAGATCGGTTAATGGGAAGGGGTAGTTTACGTGCAACGTTTTACGTTTTGACAAGAGTAAAGTAGTTAATTTTGATAAATAAAGTATCCTGAAAAGAAGGTCATAATACTCCACTGTAGAAAAGTAAATGAAATACCTATAAATAAAAAGTGTAGTTGACGGGGGAAGAGAGTAATTTTCATAAATTAAAATGATAGTTGAAGGGGGAGGGGATAATTGTTTATATGTCTACTACGTTTTCGGCAACAAAGAAGTAGTTTGTTGTTAAAATTCCTTCCCGGGGTGTTTGGGCGTGGTCCAAAGTTTTCTACAAAACCGGACGTTTCGGCAGTGCCAGAGACTGCCATCATCAGTGAAAATCGAGTGCGCTAACGTGAGGTGGTATACGTTAGTGACCACAGTACTGTGGTTAAGGCTGAAGAAAGAAGTAGAAATAAGTAATTTCTATGGAAATATTTCGTTTCGAAAATGATTTAAAATATAAATCTTTGAAAAATGGAAGTCATGTATGGTTCTCCATACCGATTCTTTTGTTTTGATATCCGCCTATAATTTTGTTAACACATTTTAAAATAAAATTTACTTCAACACACTTTATATACGGGCTGTACGTGTTTGGTAACTTTCTATGTTTATGTCGCTTGTGAACTTTTTTATTGCTTGACAATCATGTTGAATAATAATTAGTCGTAAATAAATCTCCGTCGTGTCTCGGGATGACTTTGACTTATTACATACTTGCGCATCATACAACGTATGCCGAAACGCTAACTAAATATTCTTCATCATATTTGGTGGTACTCGAAATTACGAAATTTGTTGGAGCGGTACGTCACTGAAACTGTTTGAAAATCGTTGGTCTGTTTGCAGGGTCGGATTAGAAGCGCTGTGCTCCCCCCCTCCCCCGGTTCAAAATTCAACCTTTTATCCATTATTTACACTGCCAATGGCATACACAATTTTTAAAGTTAACAGTTATTTTATTAAACTCTTAAACAACAAATATTTAGCTAAATAGTGATTACAATGAATAGGTGTGCTTCTTTGGTCTCAAACCCCTGTTCCAGAGCAGAATAATTGCCAGGAGTATCAAGCTGCTTTTGTATAAAACACCGATCCGCCCAGTTCTCACCTATGGTTCTGAGACCTGCACCATTTCTAGAAAGTCTGAGTCAAGCCTGCTGGTTCATGAACGCAAAATCCTCCGCAGTATATTTGGTCCAATATGTGTAAGAGGTGAATGGAGGAAAAGGACCAACCAAGAACTGAACACTCTTCTGAATGAACCAGATATTGTGAACATTATAAAACTTGGTAAACTCAGGTGGGCTGGACACGTGATCAGAATGGGGGAGAATGAAATATCCAGAAAGGAACTCACAGAACAGATCTATGGCACCAGGAGAGTTGGTAGACCCAAACTACGTTGGGAAGACGGTGTGAACTACGATGCGCGCCATATCCTTGGGACCCGGAACTGGAGAGCAGCTGCACTTGACCGGGACAACTGGTGGAGGTTGTTAAAGGAGGCCTTGACTCAGTAATGGGTTGTTGCGCCGAAGAAGAAGAAGAAGTGAGTATAATGAGGATAGTAGTACTTAGGCTTAGAAAATACTAATCAATCCATTTCTTTCTTGATTTTACCTTAATGAAGTGTTGTAGGCCTATAATCAGTTCCAAATCGAGCAATTCCAGTATCTCGCTTTCAATACTTAAGCTCGCTAACGAAGATAATCTCTCATCTCCCGTAGTTGTACTCAACATATCTTTAATGCATTTTAATACAGAAAATGATCTTTCAGTTTCGCAGTTAGCTATTGGAATCATCAATACCAGACGATAAGCAGTGTGTATATTTGGAAACACATAAAGCATTTTGCAATCAATAATCCAATTTAGTACTTTGAGCGGACAGACTGTAGTATCATGGAATCTATAATCTTCGTTCGAACGATTTGAAAAAAAAACCCTCATTCTTGCACTTTTACTCGTGGTCAATTCTATTAGAAGATCGTTATCTAAATCGTTGGAGTAAACTTCTATAAGAGCTTTTGCTTGATTTTCCAACTCGACACTCTCCATGGTTAACGACTGCGTAAGGAAACCAAACAATTGCGTGATCATAAGCTTTGCTTCGCTTAGGCAATTCAGCTGGATGGTGGCCCCTCTGACAGCTGAGGCCCTTGTGTCCCTTGACGCCACTGTGTGTTTGTCTTTCAATACTAATATCAATAACAATTTTTGAAGCTGAAATCCTATTTTTAAAAAACACAACTAATAGGCCTACCGTTCATAAATCTTCTTGATATGAAAAGCGTACTTCAAAATTAATTTTAATTAACGAGCTTTATGAACCAGCGGAGCAAACAAGCTGTTGCTTGCGTTATGTGCCGTACACAAAATTTGTATTATCTCGGGATTTAAATGATTTAAAAGTTGTTACAACCGACTGGCTTTGTTATGAATTCGGTTCACTTACATTCTGAAGTTATCTCTTACAAGTAGAACGAAACTTAGTCGGATGATTGGTTATATTTACGCTTACCATATTTACTCAGTTTCTATCCGCGACATATGCCCCAGGTCACTAATCACCAGTTTTAATTAATCACAATCAACAGTTTGGAATCAATAACTTATTCAACAAGATAATACACGTACAACAATTCAAATTAAATTTGTACACACGCAATAATAATATCAAGTAACAGAATCCCGCACAATAATCACTTTTCCCTAATAACCACTTGAATGCACTGAGTAATCCCCCGACGTAAACTGAACTGACCGCCGCTGGTTGCTTATATTTACACCCCTCTGAGATGCCAGAATAATCTGTTACTTTTTGGAAGACGTGTCAAACAGGGCGTTCGTGAACACATTGGGCGGACCGGTGCGGTCTGGAACAGCCTCGATTGTTGACGCATGATAAGTGTCGCGTAATTGTCTTTCATCTCAAAGTAGCAGCAATATGTACGCACACAAACATTACAGCTGGGCTCTGCTGGGATAGGCGAGAAACGAAACATGTAGAACGACACACTTCATTGTTCGAGAATGTTCCGTTGCGTAACATATTTTACGGACACACGTTTTTTAAGAAATACAGTCTTCTCAGATAGCTAGCTACTTTTCGCCTTATATTGTTTATGTGAATTTTCCATGTGATTTGATTATCCACTGTAACACCTAAATATTTGTATGTATCCACCTATTGTAATTTAGCACAACTACATATCAAGTTCATGGGCAGCACATATAACTAATAGTAAATTATTATAAATAAATCACCTTATATCCGTTGTGTGACTTCGTTACGTCGATTAAAATTACGCGTTTCGGAACATCTGCTCCATCATCAGATAAAATCGCTCTATTGAGGTCGTTAAACGTTAAAAACACATGTTACACACACATAATTGTCCACTAATTCACTTGCTTCCTAAATGGTGCGCACCACGACGAAGCCGATATATGCATATAACTAATGTTGAAGTTATTAGAAAGATGAGGAAAGAAAGGGAAGTTGTTAACACAGTGAAAATAAGAAAGCTTCGGTATGTGGGACATCTCATGACAAATTAGTTGGGCGACCGAGAATCTCATGGCTGAGAAATTTAAGGACCTGGTTTCGCATGAATACAACTGACTTATTCCGTGCACCAGTACAGACAGTTACAATAGTCTGTATGATATCCAACATCCGAAACGGATAGGAACTAGAAGAAGAAGAAGAAGAAGAAGACATATCAAGTAACGGTAGTACAAGAGTAGATAAAATCATAAACACTAAATGTAAATTCAATAACAAAAACTTATTGAGACAATACAAATAATAGACTTATTAAACTGATCGAATGGTCACTCGGCACTTGGTAGTAGAACATTTTATTAATACTCGAATTGAATAAACAAACACTTGGTATAATTCTACAGATAATTTTTATTTCATGACAATTGTTTCATCAGTTACGGGAGCTTCAGCCTAAACGTTAAGAGAGTAACAAAATTGGCCTACTTTTTTTGACCCTCTGGGGGGGGGGGGGTCCGGCACGTCCGTCCCTGCCTCCTGTAAATACGCCCCTATCCACAATAATTCTGGTCCGCGTCTCAATAATATATTATAGTTAGTGACTCATCATCATCATCAGTACCTCTACAGCCCACCGTGGGTCTCAGCTTCCCTCAACCTTTTCCTCTAGACTTCCCTATCCTTAAGCCAATGCCCACCAATTTTTTCCTTCGAGCACTTTCACATCCTCTAGGATTCTATCAATCCAGCGTAGTCTGGGTCTTCCACGCCCTCTCTTTCCTTCTGGTGTGCATTCCATTATACTCTTAAGAACATCCTCATAATTCATTCTCTGTACATGTCCTGCCCATCTCAGCCTAGCTATCTCCTAATTGATGTCACAATATCAGACGACCTATATAACTCATAGAGCTCTCTGTTGTACCTTATTCTCCGCTCTCCGCCTTCCCTATTGGGTCAATAAACTTACTTACTTCTTAATACGAGCATCCGAGGCTGGCTGCTATTGGGTCAATAAAGGAAAGGACAAAACTTAGGAAAATTTATAGACCCAATTAGTGACTCGGAAGCTACATAAAAAACTTCATTTTCCCTTGTAAATTAGTTGTGTAATTTAAGGGTCCAATCCTTTACCTAATTTAGCCCTGCGAAAGACGTAAGTAAAATGTTGTCGTCATTATCTAGTACAGTACCTCCCCCCGTTTGCGTCGAAATTGTTAACCAACAGGAATAATTGCAGCCCTGTGTGCCGGCTGATTCATCGTGACGCATTTCACCCTTTGCAACCCCCACCGACGACGGTTTATATTGAAATTTAAAAATAACAACAACTCCGCCTCAACGGAAGCCGCTGTTGGTTGATACTGATTAAACTGTTTCTGTACAAAGTAATCTACTCCCGCGGAGCATGATACAGTCCCCGTTGACAAATTTTTCATAAATTTTGGTTATTAAGAGATAACAATAAGTGTATTAATAATAATATTTTCTGTTGTTGTAATTTTTTGTTTGGATAAAATCAACAATTGAATTTTTCACATTTGTTCATTGTCCTTAATAACTTCATTTATAATTTTCTCACGTCTGGATACTCTTGCCGAACATCTCCAAAAGTCCATAAATTAATACCAGAACAAATACAAATTAATAAAAAAAAATGATAATATTTTCAAAATTATTAATTTAATAAAATAATACACATTTATATTATATTTTACAATTAATTATATAACATATTTTATATACACATATAAAAAACATTAAATTTAGTCTACATATAAAACAGCTGTTCTGAACAATTGATTTAAACAATTTTTGAATTTATTAATTTATATCTGATGATGACAGTTGGATTACTATCGAAACATATGTAATTTACAAAATAAAATATATTCTCGTAAAAAGTTTTATTATTAATAATAATATAACAATTATTGATAAGAACCTCATTAACACATACGCGCGCGCGCGCGTACACACACACCTGGCTTAGAAATAGGCCTACGTTAAGTGGTTATGGAATTTCGTTGACATTTTTAAAACCTGTGGAGGGGTTTGATCCCACGACCCCCTTCCCCAGTTACATCAGACTCCCAGCATTGTGTCCTATTCCCCATCAAAAATTTGGAAGTAGTTCTATGTTGTCCACTGTCAATCTCTGTGATTTAATCAAATTTACAATTTCAAATAAGATAAAAGACCAAAACCATGGCCTTTAAAGGTAACTATCCAGTGAGGACTAAGATAGTTATAAACAACAGCACTTTAGAACAAGTGAGCCGTTTCAAATATCTCGGCTGTGCAGTAAGCTACGAATCTGAATATGATATAAGAGAGAAGATAAATAAGTTTAGGAATATTTGTGGTACGATTCATAGAAATCTTAGAAGTAAAACAAGACACATCACAAGGATTAAAGTTTATAAGACAATTGCAATACTCACGTTGATTTATGCGAATGAGGCGTGGGTCATGAGAAAAAAAGGAAAGCGGCAAGATTCAGAGTGCTGAAATGCAGTTTCTTCGAAATACTTTAAATTATACATTGTAAGATAGAATAAGGAATGAAGATATCAGAGCAGAACTCAAAGTAAAGGACATAAATGAAATTATTTCAATTTACAGAAGACAACGGTGGGATCATCTGCAAAAGATGACAGACGATCGATTGCCGAAAGCGGTACTCAACTATAAAGCTATTGGTAGAAGAGACATGGGTTGTCCGAGAATGAGGTGGGTGCCGGAACAGGTTTATATAACCTAATCCTTGGAAAGTAGAAGGAGGAGGAGGAGGAGGAGGAGGAGGAGGAGGAGGAGGAGGAGGAGGAGGAGGAGGAGGAGGAGGAGGAGGAGAAGAAGAAGAAGAAGAAGAAGAAGAAGAAGAAGAAGAAGAAGAAATAAAATAATATCTCAGTTGTTTGAGTTTTGTGCCGTGTTTTGTTATACCGTCACAGAGAAGGACACAGTACTTAAGAGTACATTTCAGGATACGTTTCTCTCTCAATTCAAGGTTAGCTAGTTGTGTACACCACGGTCAATGTTATAAAATTAATTATCATTATAATCAACGGCGGCAGCGTGATTGCTTTTAATATTCTGTTTGCCTACCAGGAAAATCTCTTTTATAGCCTACAACGTCGATCAAAACGTCCAATTATCTTCTTTTACTTCTTATCATTAGACGTTTATTCGCGTTATTTTTATGTATGTGTATAACGGTATTTAAACTTTTAGGGTCTTTTCGGTATGTTTGTTTCGTGTTGTTTACCGTCTGACTGGCAACACCGATTGTCATACTGTTACGTCGGTCTCACGGATCGTCGTATTGTACAGAGGAAACAAAGTACAGACACCAATAAAGCCGCTCATTTACCAGCTTCACTTAGTCACAAATAACAATTTGAAATCAACAAGGTACTCTCGTACAATAATCCGAGCTAAATTTGTCCACACGCAATAACAATGTCACCTTATTACAATATCGCACTAATTATAACACAATAATCACTTTCCATTAATCCGCAACAATCACTTGATCCGTGCTAAAGAGATTCCCCACTGTAACTCTTCTAAACCGGGCGTAGACGTTAATATAGATCCCCCAGATGTTCCAGAATAATTTTCCATTCTTTTGGCGGCGTGCAGGCATGATTTGCATAGTTACAAGTGCTCAAACAGCCTAGAGCAGTGGTGCCCCCCGGGGGGTCCGCGACAATGTTTCAGGGAGGCCGCGGACACTTTTAAGAGAAAATAGAATGTACCGTAATTTTCTCCAATTCTTTTTTAGTCTAAAATCTAAATTTTAGAATCTAAATTAGTAGAAGTTTATTGTTGTATTGGAGTGTTAGTGGTCTCAAATATTTCTACTAGTAATTTTGTACAAACCATTATGTTGTCTTTGGTATTGACGAGCGCTTTCGTCATTGACGAGCGCTTATTGACGGGAACATTGTCGTCAATACCAAAGACAACATAGTGGTTTGTACAAAATTACTAGTAGAAACATTAGTAGAAGATTGCGGTATTTTTTTTTGGTGCAAACTAATTGTAATTGTAAAAGTAATTTCAAACTAATGGCTTTAATAATGTCTTTAAATGATGTCGTGTAGCAGATCTGTTTGTCAGCCGGACTGACTAGAGCTCCGCATCAACGCATAACCGATCGTGCTGTTTTAGTCCACGTACGAGCACTGTATGTCGTGTATAAGCACTGTATCTAAGCAAAACGTTTCAGTGTAGCCTAAGTAGCTGGATTTCGACACGTGTGGGGCTGGAAAGATAGAGCCGAGGTTGGCGAAGTTAAGAAATAAACTTGATGTCGAGAGTGAGAGTGACTTAATATTGAAATTATTATACATTAAACCTAATTAAATCCTTAAATTTTTAGTGACCGTCAATCAGTGAATGTTTTAGTGGATGGTTAGTGAGGATCGGTCAATAATACAATAACTAAAAGTTGTATTATTGACCGATCCTCACTAACCATCCACTAAAACATTAAACCTAATATTGCAGAGCTAATTGTTCAAAATCAGCTGCATTGTTCACATTAAACTAGGTTTGATATCATTAATATTATAATTTTGAAAGTTAAGAGAATTTTGATTTTAATACATTTTAATTAAAACATAATAGTTTGTATCATATTTACTGTTCGTTCTATTTCATAACTCAGACGGGGTCCGTGAAAATTTTAATTTCTTGCCGGGGGGGGCCGCGGACTGAAAATTTTGGGAACCACTGGTCTAGAGCAGCAGACGGCAACCCTGCGCCCGTCGATAAGGTTACACGCGCCCGCGAACCAATTTGTAATTTTCCTTTCTTTTGAATGGAGGAACGCACCCGCATTGTACCTGCTTCGAAGTACTGTATTCTAAAATAGTACACGCCGTTTCAAATTTTACTTTTTCTAATATAATAATTAGAAACTCCAATAATACAATAACTCCTGGTCAGTACTACTAGTATACAAGAAATAAATTAAAAATTTGCACATACACACATTTCCCATTTCTTTTCTTTACAGTTTATTGAAATAATAATCAGGTTGTCTTTAGAAGAAAAACTCCCTCCCTCCCTTTCTCTATTTATGCACCTAAGCATTCAAAGAATTTCGACGAAACCGAAACATCGAAGCATGATAATGTTTTTAGGCTTTTGAAACGTGTAATGTGGATTACGTTTGGTGGATTACGTAAATCATTTCCAAACCACAGACGATCACAAACAGAGCATGTAAAACCAAATTTATCCTCACTAAAACGTTTGCTAAACTCAATGTCAGCAGCGATTATTTCTGTCTTGATGCGTTTACACATCAAATTTCTAGACTGTGGGGAATCGAAAGTGTGGAAGCGTCACGTTTTTCGATGACGTTTTTGTGAAATGACCCCCAGCCTAAAAACATTATCATGTTAAAAAACAGAAAATATGGATCGTGTATATTTACGATACTTCGAAAACACGTTAACATGCAAACGAACTCGGCCAAGTATTTCGTTACTCGACATTCCGTGTATTATTATCGACTGATTTTTTTTATTAGACTTCGTTTATTCATTCGAGCATTATATTATTACTGGTAACCGTACTCCACTTATTTACGGTCAGACGTCACGAAAATATTTTGCGCCCAATACAGAGAGAGAGAGAGAGAGAGAGAGAGAGAGAGAGAGAGAGAGAGAGAGAGAGAGAAGTTTGAAGGGTATCCCTCGTTCCGTGACTCACACACGGCAGGGTGGGCGGGGGAGGAGGAATCGTGACGTCACGCGGACGGATCATTACGGTGTGCGCAGGCGTACCGCATGTATCCACACCACCCCCTCGATACAAATACATTGTATAACGACCAACGTAGGGGATGGGGGAAGTGGTGATTTTTTTATTTTAGTTATTCGTTATTTCTAGAAATCAGGTTAAAATTAATAATAATACCGGGAGTGCACCCGAATCGAATCGCCGGCCGGTCAGAAACTACAAGTTTATCTCAGAAAGGTGAGTGTCCGTAGTACATACAGTATATAATGTTGCGTTCTTATCAACTGATATCACACCAGTGCTTACAATATGTTTCAAAACAACACGCACTCTGTCGAACCGAAGTGGCTTGAAATTTTTGTAAATAAATTTATTTATTTGAATTTAGAAAGTTGGGACACATTAATTGTTTTTAATACAACTGTGTTACGGAAGAAACGTAGTAGATAGATACAACTTAATGACGCAAAATACGCATCGCGAAATTTATGTCTCTGTAAAATACCTTCTAACGATTCACCACGATTATTATAAAAGTACTTTCTAATCTTAAAAAAAACAACTTAATAATATGTAATTTGTAATAACAATTATTATATTCTTTTCACCGAGGAAAAAATTATTTTATTTATTTATTATTATTGCTATTATTTACATATATTTCAGAGGTCCTAAAATGAACCTTTGGGAGAATATGGAAATTTATAAATATAAAAAATAATAAATACAATTAATACAAAATACGATAACATTTTTAAAATTATTAATAAAATTTAATAAATAATATAAACTTCCACATAACCACCAAAATTCAAAATTAGGTATTTCATTATATATATATTCATAAATGCTCAAATTTTTCTTATTATATACTTTATATTATTAATAATAAAAATAAACCCCTTTACAAGAATGTATTTTATTTTGCAAATTACATATGTTTCGATAGTAATCCAATTACCATCATCATCAATTACTTTCGGAACATATGTAATTTACAAAATAAAATATATTCTTTTAACAAGTTGTATTATTATTAATAATAATATACATGTTATATATATGTGTATATATATATATATACACACACACACACACACATAATTTAGATATTGGTATATATAAAACATAAGTTGCAACAATAATTTCAAATTTATTTATTTAATGATTTATTATATAATTCTGATAACAGTGTACTAGAAAACTGTTGAAACACGAAATAAGAAAACAATAAAAAATACAAAGTATTAGGCTATTATTTATATAAATTGTTTTATTATCTACAAACGTAAACAATAGTGTAGGCCACATTAAGCTATATTTAGATTACGTTAAGTTACTTTTATACTCTTATAGCTTACATTTTCATTGTATTTGAAACTTTTACAAACTTCTTTCATTTACTCTTTGTTGTCATTCGCTAACGGCTTCTTCGCTTCTCCTCGTGACTTATCACTTTGTTGTATAACATTTTTACCATTTCTTGATCTCATGTCTGTCTAGGTCCCCCCTTTTTTTGATATTCGCATTTTTTCAGCTTTCCAAATTTTTCACCCAGGTCTTACCTCTTCCGTGCACACTTTGTAAGTGGCCCCACCGAAGACAATCGTCTTTCCCCTGTGAAATTCAAAGTAGGATTCGACTCTAGTTCTCTTCTCATGTTATATATTGTATTATCAAATTATAAATTATTTTTCAAGTGTATTTTTTAAATTTTTTCTCTGCTACACGTGACATAAATTTCATATATTTAATAAGTATCTTCAGATGTTTCAATATCATCATCATCACCACTCCAAGGACTAGGCCTTAGACCTGTTCCGGAACCCAACTCCTTCTCGGTCTACCGACATCTCTCTTCCCAGTAGGGTGATAACCCAAGGCAGCCACGGGTAGACGAATATCAGGCATGTGATTCAAGTGTTCACACCATTTCCTTCTGTGGTCTTCAATCTTCTGGTGCAATGACACAATGTTTACATCGCGTCTAACATCCTCACTCCTTCTCCGATCCAAGAGAGAACAACCTTGGGTCTCTGTTAGAATTTTGTTTTGGCTACCTCAATCCTCTGCACGTCCCTTTTACCAAGATTCCATGTCTCACCAGCATACAGGAATGTGGGGACAGCCACAGTTTTATAAAATTTCATTCGGGTAGCCTTCCGTGTTTTATTTTCCAGGTACCTATGAATCGTTCCATAGATGCGTCTAAATTTTGTTAGCTTACTATCCCAATCAATATCAGTTCCATATGAGATATTACAATCCAGGTAATTAAAATGACTAACCTGATCCAAAATGTGATTATTCACGACAATCTTAGTTCTTATAGGATACCTGCCCTGAAATCCCATCGTTTTAGATTTTGTAGCAGAGATCTGTAGCCCATAGTCTTGTATGATGCTATTGAACGTAAATGTCGCCCGCTGTAACTGGTCTTCTGTTTTCTGTATCATTACCACGCCATCTGCATAAAGCAATGCATTCACATGAATATTTCACTGAAGGGATATTCTCGAGTCAACTTTATGTTTCAATATATAAACAAAAATATTTTAAGTGATTTATTCTCTTTCTCTGCCCCTTCATTTCCACAAACTGTATGCGCTACTTTATCTCAACACCCATGTCTCATCCAGCGAAATGTCAAAATAGGTTTATAAACTCTCTTAAGTGTTTTTTTTCATTTTCGTTTCTACTTCTTACTTATGAAATCATTATGCATTCAGTAATTCGTTTTCATCGTGTTTCGGCTATTTATAAATTTTTATAATAATAAATAAGTTTCAATAACATTCTTGTTGTTTTGATATTTCAACAAATATTGTAGTCATCTTTTTATTTTCAATATATTTATCAAATTATTTTCTGAATAAAAAGCCACAAAATCTTTGACAATGTTAGACACTGTTCCAACGAAATGCGCATTAGTAAAAGTATTAAAAAATTCTTGCACGTCGGAAACTTGTTATAAAACTAAATAAATAAAAATATATAAACAAAAAACCTGATGTGCGTTAAAGGTAGAGTTTATTTTGGTTCAAAAATATAGGCCTACGTATTGCGACGCTTTGAAATTATCATCATCATCATCATCATGGTCGGAAGTACAAATTAAAACTGAACAACGACATACATTTACGTAACGCTCAACAATAGATTTCTTCTTCTTCTTCTTCTTCTTCTTCTTTCTTCTTTCTCTTTTCTCATGTATACCTTACTGCAGGGGTCTCCAAACTACGGCCCGCGAAAGGTGATTGTCCGGCCCGCGGGAACCCGGCCGATGCTGCATGCAGTTTTTAAATAAATCGTCAAAATACTTCAAATATTATAACATTTTACTAAATAACCAAACAAGAAATAAGTTCAGTAAAATGTTATAATATTTTGTACACGTTTAAAACATTTACGTGGTTAATGTGCTTGTTCGTCTGGCTGCGTTGAATTAACGTTTTCAAAAATGAACTTTGCAAATTTAAAGTACAGGGCTAAGTTGTACAGAGAAAGTGCACAGAACAATTGAAATGTATTCTAGTGACAGGAGTCAAAATTTGACCCAAAATGTCAGAAGGAACTCCACACATCCCATACATACATAAGAAAGCCAAATAATAATACATAAGAAATATCTTTGAATGATATTTTTCCCTTACTTTTATTTACATTATTTTGAATAAATGATTTTGTTTTCTTTGGATAAGTCTGCTTAATTTTTATTTAAATACCTATTTTATTGACTTGATTATTTCGTAAACTTAAAATAAATAAGTTTACCATATATGTTGTTGGCCCCCTGGCGTCTAAGATTTTTCAATTCTGCCCTCAAGAGAAAAAGTTTGGATACCCCGGCCTTACGGTATTGGAGAATCCTCTATCCATTTCTGTATAAATGTTATTGTGCCTTGTCGTTTGTCACACTTTCATGCAGTGGCGTACCTAGCGGATTACTTTCTGAGGCCCCCTCCCATAAGACGTATGTTTATTATCCAATTCATCTTTAAGTAATACACAGCAAACACACTTTACTGTTATATATTTATTGTCTAATCACTGTATTGATACATCTAGTTAGGAAACTTTATAAGAAGCTGTAGTAGGCTAATGCTTGAAATAAAATTCCACTTTCATATTGTAAATACAAAGTTTAAAGAAATAGTAGAAGCAGTATTATTTATAGACTGTATTAAAATTTTTACAATACTTGGTGATATAAAATAAACTTATATATTGTAATACAAATTTGTCATTGCTCTATATTTGTCTAACAAAATGGAATCAATAATTTAATATAAAATCTATATCAGTTTGTTTACTCCTAGTGAAAACTTAAATTATCATTCCCAAAGGGAGATAGGCCAATAAATTCTCTTGTTTCTTATTTTCTTTTAAACAGTAACAGCTTAATAAAGTCACACTTTTAATACTTTTAATTTAAATTTATTTCTTATACCTGTTTCATATAATACAAGTATATGTATAACAAGTATATAACAACAGGTATTTGTACGTGTTATTTTTTGGAACGGTATCGTTCGTACCTGTTATTTTCAAATACTAGCTTAGCACACCTCTAATAGCAGCCGACCACGGTCTTTCAGCCCGGTTTTTAATCATTTTGATAATATTGACACGAGCCGTGTGAGTTTATGACAAAAATCCTGATATCTTAGTTTCTAATGCAGTGAAGCTTGGACACTCCACAAGTCCTTCTCGGGAAGTATATTTCCATTGCTCGGAGCGAGTTTCTTCAGTTTATCTCCAAAGTTTAATAGCCACGCTGTCTACAGTTTCTAACATGACGAGGTAAAAAGATGATTAGTTCTAAAAAAATACGATTTCTTGTTCGTCTGTATCCGTAAAATAGAACTATTACGTAAGCCTTTCGTCTTGCGTTCCTACACGTCTCGTATGTATTGTTACGATGGTCTCACTGATCGTCGTATGGTACAGTGGAAAACAAAACACAGACGCCAATGAAGTAACTAATCACCAGTTTTAATTAATCACAATTAACAGTTTGAAAACAACAAGTTGTTCAACAAGATTATACTCGTACAAAAGTTCAAGTTAATTTGTCCACACGCAATAATATGGCCAAATAATAGAGTTACACACTACTTATAACACAACAACACTTCGCTACAATACTCCTACAATTACTCGATCCGCACTAGGAAAAATCGCTCAACACAACTAACTGACAAGCCGGCTGCTATGGATTTTTATAGGTAGCCGCACGTATTCTAGTAATTTTCCATCCTCAATGTGGTGTGTCAGGTAATGCGTATTTCAAGTGTTCTACAGAGTACTCTGGAATGTACTTGTGCGCGGCCTTGACTGAAACACACACCTGCTCGGCTGGTGAAGGGACGGGTGGAGGACGTTCTAGGCCGTTCAATAGGGTTCTCGTTACAATGTGAAAATAAAAATAAAAATATGAACTTCACGTATAGATCGTTAACGTTGTAGTACCCGGTAGAAAAGTTGTAGCTCTAGATTTAATAGAAGAAAAAAAATAATACCTATGGGCTACTAAACAGGTTAACTTAATGATAACCTTTTTAAATGATTAAATGAGTGGCGTGGCGTCCATGTTGCCGACGGAAACAGTACACGAAATGAAAGAAAGTTAATGATATCACATAGTAAATGCTTTAGTTATTAAATATTTTGAAATGCAAACGATATTAGTGCGAAAACGTGAAGAGAAGCATAGCGTTGCTGGACACTTGCACCGTATTCTTATGTTGTGTTGCCTCCCCAGACATCGGCAACGTTTTTCTGTGTATGATCATTGACCTCGTAGTAGTTGTTATTGGCACGACATGGGGAGGGGGACACATTCGTCCGTGGTATGTGTTGCCGCTGTATAAACCGGCACAACGCTCACTTAGCAGCGTGTTCGTTTTCGGATCCAACGTGCAGCAGTTACTGCGCACCAATTTCTATTTTGTTTTGTTAATAGTGTGTTTTCTGGTTTTCTTTATTATTTTTAATTCGATTATTTGTATCCAAATTTATTTTGTGTAAGTACAATGGAGTCGGATTCCGGTGAAACGGGACTCTCTTCTTCTGCCAGCAAAAAATATAGAAAATACGCTAAAAAAATATCTTTTTCCGGCCCACGGCAACCCGGCCGATGCTGCGTGCAGTTTTTAAATAGATCGTCTAAATACTTCAAATATCATAACATTTTATTAAATAATTAAACAAGAAATAATTATAAAATCAAAGTACAGGGCTAACTTGTCAGAAGAACGCTTGAAATCCATTCTAGTGATAGGAGCATACAAATTTGACCCTAAATGGACAGACATTATATAAATCAGAAGCAACTCCACACATCCCATACGTACATAAAAAAGACAAAAAATAATACATTTAAAATATCGTTGAATGTTATTTTTTCCTTACTTTTATTTACATTATTTTGAATAAATGAATTTATTTTCTTTGGGTAAGTCTGCTTAATTTTTATTAAATACCTATTTTATTAACTTGATTATTTCGTAAAATTTAAAAAAATAAGTTTACAATATATGTGTGTGTGTGTGTGTGTGTGTGTGTGTGTGTGTGTGTGTGTTGATGGCCTGCCTGACTTCCAAGATTTTTCAATTCGGCCCTCAAGTGAAAAAGTTTGGAGACCTCTGCTCTAAATAGAAGACTAAAAGAAATATTTGATACTAGAAAAAATCCGAATTAATTTTTCGCTAAGTTTTCGACCTAACTCAACCGGCAACAGCTGTTATGTACCCCCGCCACGCCACTGGGTAATATTTCATTTGTTTCTCAATACACCTGAAGTAAATCACATTGACAGTTGTAAAGTCAGTTATGAGCACAGCTGTTCGTAAATCACTGTCTTTGAATTGTAATTTCGTACACAGCACAGTTTTCGGGTAAAAGACGCGTTTTATTTTCGTGAAGAACAAACGTTTACATGTCAAGTCGCTAGTATATGTATCTATCGTTACGACGGTCTACTGATCGTCGTATGGTACAGTGGAAAACAAAATATAAGACACCAATGAAATCACTGAAAGCCAACTTTAATTATCACAATTAACAGTTTGTAATCAACAAGTTATTCAACAAGATTATACTCTTGCAATAATTCAACTAAAATTTCTCCACACGCAATAATAATGTCAACTAATAGAGTCCCGCACAATAATCACTTTTCACTAATAGCCACTGGAAATGCACTTAGTAAGCGCCCGAAGTAAACTAAACTGTCCATCGCTGGATGCTTATATTTATACCCCACTGAGATGCCAGAATAATCGGCCACTTTCTGGATGACGGTGTCGAGCAAACTGAGTATTACAGCAGGCGCTCTATAATCCGCTAGAAACCGTGCAAACTGTCTGGCCTTGAAAACAATGCGCCGACAGTTTGGTCCGGTGGGGTTTGGAATAGCCTCGACTGTTGACCCATGATAAGTGTCACGTAATTGTCTTTCGTCTCAAAGTAGCGGCAATACGCGCGCGCGCGCGCACACACACACACACACACACACACACACACACACACACACACATTATAGCTGGGAGCTCTGCTAGGATAGTCGAGATACTTGTAGAACGTTCCGTATTACGTAAAAGTGTGTGTGTGTGATCGATGTTGGTTTTCCGACTATGCCCTATTTGTGTCTCTATAGTTTTATATATTATGTAATATCTTCAAATACATACACTGCAAGTATGTTTATTTTCACCTGGCGCACGTTTCACAGAAATTATTCTGTACCTTCAGAAGTTTTTTTTTAATTTGTAATTGAATGTTTCGCTTACAATGCAGTTAACGGATAATCGATTTTACTTCGATTCTATTTTCGATTGTTGTAATGTTTATGTGCAGTCAGCTATATATTATATATTTAATGTTTTATTTTATTATTCTAATAAATGTATTATTTTAAATAAATCGTCTTATTTTGTTTTATTTGAATTTGTTCTTTAATTAGTAGAATATTATTATTGTGTTTGTAAATATTAACATTTTCCCAGATATTCATTTTGTTAATATTTACATAAAATCTTAATATTTACAATCGAAAATAGAATCAATGTAAAATCGATTATCCGTTAGCTGTATTGTAAGCGAAACATTCAATTACAATTCAAACAAACCTCTGAAGACACAGAATAATTCCTGTGAAACGTGCGTCAGATGATAATTAACCTACTTGCAGTGTATTTATTTGAAGATATTACATGGAAGACCTGCAGGAAACTCAGTGAGTTACTTAGAAAGGAATAATGAATAAAACGTTTTATATACCGGTATGTATTTTTTTTTTTTTGCATTTAACAGTACAGTACGTTTAATGTAGGATAAAGGGAATTTCTCTCGATCAGACCATACAGACTTCGTGAGTGGCACACAATAATCGATTGTTGTTTACGTAATCAGCTGACGGTGTGTTCCACGTTCCGTCGTCATTGTTGTCAGCGGACGGCAATCGATAAACACCAATTTGGAGAGACCATAAATAGGGTGGCGCAGTGCGATGCGATGGACGCCAGGTACACAGGATCGATGACGTCACCGCCGCGTTTGTGACGTCACATCCTACTCAGCTGTTTAACCGCTGCGCTGGTCAGGATACAAA
Organism: Magicicada septendecula; assembly: GCA_034769895.1. Classification (NCBI taxonomy): domain Eukaryota; kingdom Metazoa; phylum Arthropoda; class Insecta; order Hemiptera; family Cicadidae; genus Magicicada; species Magicicada septendecula. The sequence goes on along the minus strand of CM068368.1, from coordinate 888,932,587 downwards.
TGACAAAATTTAATGTTACTTGTAACGGTGTAAATTACCTGCCACGCAATACGCCTCTGTAGGGTTGTTACCATGACGCAGAACCACTGCTGACGTGGTGTGTGTTAACTGCATGCATGATAGGCCTACACCGTATTATTGTATTATGTATTGTATTGAGCTATAAGTAGCATGTTGCCAAAAAAACGTTTCCGAATAGACCAGGAGGGCGTTTTTAAGGGGAAGGGGACGAACACTACCGTTACCCCACCCCCAGAGGGTCGAAAAAGTCGAGGAATTTTTTCAATCTCTTAATTTTTTCAATCTCTTAATTTTTAGGCTCTTAATTTATTTCGAATTCTCAGACCCATAGAGAAGTGTGGGGAGGGCCATCGCCGTGTAGAACTTCAGGCGTGTTTCTTCACTCGTTTACTACTGATTTATTCTGCTTCGTCTGAATTCTTCCGATTCTTCTGATTGTCCCGCACATATGGTGTAATTTATGAAGCTTACTCACCACTTCGTTGTCTGTAATATAAGAAAAGTATTGTAGTCCAGATATTCTAAACTGCTACGGTAGGCTTGAGAGAAAACTTGCTTTAATTTAATTCCGTTAATCTCATTACCTGTACAGGTGAATACAGATAAAACAAAGATTATGATCACCACTCGGAAGAAAACCAGGAAAACTGAACAGTTGGAAGTCGAACCACTAAACCTGGAAATAGTTAATCAGTTTAAATATTTGGGATGTTGGATGGGAAAAAACAATGAAGAAATAAATGAAATAAGTAAAAGAATACAGGCCGCAAATAGAACATATGCTTCGTTGACATCTATATTCAAATCAAGGAATATCCACCGTCAGTCCAAGGTCACATTATATAAAGTTATGATTAGACCGCAGTTAACATATGGCAGCGAGACTTGGACTCTGAACAAACGAGCCGCTAACATAGTCAATACTTTTGAAAGGAGAATTTTGAGGAGAATATATGGACCAATCCAAGTAAACGGGATATGGAGAATGCGTCACAATGAGGAGCTATACAAGGTGTATAAAGACAATGATCTGGCCATCATCATCCGACTGCATAGATTGCAATGGGCAGGACACATCATTAGGATGGAAGACAACCGAATACCTAGGAAGGTACTGTTTAGTCAGATCGAGGGTAGAATGCCTGTCGGAAGACCCAAGACACGCTGTATTGACGCAGTGGCGAGGGATGCTGATAATTTACTTAAAACAAAACGATGGACATCGATCGCCAAGGACAGGGAGAAATGCAGGCGGATGATTATGGAGGCTAAGGTTCGACTTCGAACTATGATGCCATAAAAGAAGAAGAAGAAGAAGAAGAAGAAGAATCTCATTACCTGAGCGATTATGGTCTGTTTAAATTTAGCGTGTTTCAATACGTATTTGTCAGTTTCAGATATATCACTTTTGTTTACATTTTTCGTGGTTTAGTAAAGAATAAAATTCTATTTCGAAGTTAATTTTCCATATCACATAAATCATAGATGTTATTGTTCATCGGTGGAATAAGACCGATGTTTTCCCGCCAACGATGGTGTACGTCGATAGCATAATTCGATATTAAGTACCGTATCGATGGTTTGTTTCAATATGCATCACAAATATATAAACTATTATTTCGATTAAACAAAAATATATACAGCCAGGGGCGTATTTACGGGGGGCAGGACGAACGGGACCGGACACCCTCCCCAGAGGGTTGAAAAAGTTGACGAATTTTGTTAATGTCTTAATTTTATTTTATTTTTTCCAGCTGTGTACGCTAGTATAGTACTAATTATTATTTTAAATATACAAACAGGTGTATTGCACATCATTAGGAGGGTATACGTTTGAAATATGAAATATAGGAAAATCAATTCAGTCTATATCTTTCAACAATGTTTCAATAACGTGTATTTTTACTGCGTGTTTACCGTTTACTTTAATGGGACTGATTTCACGATGGTATCACGCGTTTTTCAGCCACTTTAATGATAGTAATGTTAATTAGCCTTAAGGTCGCGAAGGCTACTACAATACTTTTTAAATGGAGCGTTTATGGTACACATATGACCCATTTCCTCAGGACTTACTCGTAGGATTTATTTGAAATTTTTACCTCTTCCTTCTGTGTATACAATAAATGTACTGAACTAAAATTAATCCTCTAACTTAAAAAAATGTGATTTAATTATACTAATTTTTAAAAAGTAAAAAAAAAAACAGAAATGTTTTATTTTAAATATTTTTTATTGTAAGTAATGATTGGATCTCATTAATAATTCTAGTTCAGTATAAGTACAAAGTTATGTTTTACACACATGCAAACGTTCAGCACTATAGGTTGAGTAGAAGCTGAGATAATGGGACATTTATGAAAAAAAATACAGGTTTTGGTAAAACAGGTTTAAAGATGACACTACACATTTTTACACTTTTAAAACTCTCCAGGTCCCATAGGAACAATCTTCCTTGCTTTCCTCTTCTTCCCTCTTTCTTTTTCTGTATCTTCTTTTGACTCTAGCTGCTTTTGTCACTGATTCTGCTTCTTTTTCCGCTTTTGCAACACGTAACTCGTCGATTTGCCTCAGCGCCTTTACCATGTTCTTGCCTGGTTGAATAGCAAGTTCTTGGAAAACCCTGGCCTTCCCCATAGCTCCTTCATTAAATGTAAGAATTACATCATACACTCCAATTCTCAGAGATTTTAAGCCCACAAATGTAGTCTTGGGCACCCTGCTCCATATTACATGGTTTAGGCTTTCGTTAGGGTTTTGCCTTTTACCGTGCAAGCATTTACGCAATAACTCAGGTTTACTCAGGTCTTGAAACACTGGTTTGATTGATTCCATAACAGCCAAGGGCAGAGCGTGTTTGTGAGAATATGTTTCATTACTTTCTTGGGCCTTGTTATATCTGCACCAAGATTCAGGTCCTTTAGGGCAAAGTTGGTGCTGTGGATGGGTGTCGGTTGACAATTTGTGATAAAATATGGCCCATCATATTTCTTTTTTCATAAGTGTTTGATCATGAATGTTCCTCCTTAATTGCAAGGCCATAGTACCTTTGCAACTGGTCTATTTCACTATCAGTCAATCTTCGTTTTCCACCTAAGCCCTTTCCATCTGATAGGACAGTACCTTTTAGGGTATTTTTCATCCGACGCAACCTTGTTCCAACTCTTTTTTGAACATGGCCAATACACTCAAGCTTTTCTATCGTTGTATCAACATAAGGCTTCTCAGATTGTACATGCTGAAACCCTTTGGAGTCACCATCCCCCAGATAGTTTATATATCTAACTCCACGTTTTTCTTCTGAACGCTGGAAGATTTTCAGCACTCCGTTACATTCCATTCCTCCACTCGAACCTTCATGATTTTTCAAACAGTTGATCTGATGTTCAACCTTTTTGTTTGGATTTTTTATACAACCATGGCAAATCTTAGTAAGGCACTCTACATCTACCACTTTACCTGTGTCAAATGATGTGGCTGTTATGACACCATTTAGTGAGGTGTGGCCTCCCTCGCTTTTGCCACGTTCCGTCGAATACAGCAGCGATATCTGAACTTCCATTGTTTTCCTTTACTGCTTCATGAGCAGCATTGACCATTGAGGCTTCTGTCACAAAACTAAGAGCATTCAAAAGCAAATCATTATATCTACTGAATTTTAGAGGAGGTTGAGGCAGATTTAAAACTGCACACAATGTTTTAGCAGCTGCAACTCCTTTTCCAATTGAACGGAGAGCATATACAAATCTCATGTTTATTTCATATAACTTATTTTTAGTGATCTTTGAACTCATTGTTCTATCATTTTCTTGACAGTTTGAGCATTTCAGTACTAAATTGCTTGCTAAACCTACACTTTTATTAGCATCTTCACTTAGCATAACTGTGTTTTCACAGTTGCAAAACTTACATTTTACAAATTGACACAATAAGTTAGATAACTGGTTTAGGTCTACAAGAGCAAAGGCTGAATCACTATTTAGAGCATTTATGCCTACATTGTTATCTACCTTAGAAAGATAGCTTAACTTCTTTTTAGATGAGCTAGGAGGATGTTCCAAAGAAACAGGCCTTAGAGGAACCTCATTATTTATAGGTTCAGTACCAGTAACAAGCAGACATTCCTCAGAATTTTCATTGCACACATTCTCCCCTAAAGAGTACCTATTACCACAAAACTTTCTTTTTTTGAATAATTTCTTTGATCTTGTCATTTCAATATAAAAAGAAAGCTCACAATCGGAGAAAACTTCACTTTCCAACAATAGAAACACAGCACAGCAGAAAGAAAACAATGGTAAACATCAGATGTTGTTTTTAGGTTATGTTTACTAAAATACATCAACTGTTGAAGATATGCTGTAAAATCAGCTGATCAAAACACAAAGCCAACAAAATATAAAGTATTATAATATATTATACGAAATTACACACTGAAGCAATAGGGAAGTATTCCTGAGCTGAGGCACTGAGAAAACGAAGTGCAGACATAAACTAAAAAATTTATTTAGACCTTATTTGGTCGAATTATTATTATAATGTATATATTTTCTTGTTCAGGACAAAATGTGCTATCATATAAAAAAATTAAAAAAAATTGTAAAAAAAAAATAGTTTTTTCGTGACCTTACCCCCTTAACTTGTCCTTTGTTTTGTATGAAGCCGACCCGACCCCGGTACATCCACTTCACCAACGCTTCCGAAGTCTTCCTAGACGTCTTTATCTGATAGACTTCCAAACTGCCAACTGTCATGAGCACTCCGTCTCTCTTTGGATCTTCCTCAGTGCGATTTTGAATATTATAATTTTTCAAATCTTTGCGTACGACTTCACTGTAGAATCTGTCACGTCGGTTGCAGCCTTTAACATGTCACAAGAACGTCATATGAGATAGGTTTAGAGATAGAAAATGGTCAGTAATCTTTTCTAAATATAACGATCACACTGGATCTAGTTGGTTGAGTTCCGGTTAGCGTAATTCACTCGATGGCTTGGAGTACCCTTCTATTACGAATTACGTGTAGCTTCCTCATGCTTGGTGTAATTTTCATATAAAATTATTTCAAAAAAACATTTTTACTGGTCACGAGGAAAGGTTCCAGATTGGTTGGAGAGGCTATTGTCCTTCTTCTTCTTCTGAACTCATAGGTTTATATGTAATAAAATGATAAAAGTGTGTAATTAAGAGAGTAAGACAGTATGAGAGAGAGGATGAGTAGGGGGAGAGAGAGAGAGATAGTGCAATGATAAAAGTGCGTAATTAAGAGAGTAAGAGAGAGAGGATGAGTAGAGAGAGAGAGAAAGCTAAATGGGAGTAAAGAGTCAGATACACAGACAAACAAAGAAAGCTACTGCACGTATTTTTTTGTTAATAAGAGTTCTATTTTTATTATTAAGAAATATAAAAAAGGGGGAGAAAAGAGAGAAAGATAGAAGGAAGGAGAGAGACAGAGGGTTGTGAGATAGCATAAATTTTTATATAAAAATTGTTATAATATTAGTTCTACTTGTGTTAGAGATAATAGCTAGATGATGCGATATGCAGGCAGGGAAAGGGAGAGAGTTACACGCAATATTAAAATGTTTTGGGCTGAGGGTACTAGAAGTCGTCGGATACCTGCACTTTTTGTAAGACCAGGAAAAGGTTATTTTATTATACTGTTCACTGACATGTCTATTGTTATATAGGCTTGTGGTTTCTCCACGGATTATAAACGTAGTGGCTACATCCAGTGGCTTGAGAGGCATTTTCTTACAGAGAATGCTCACGGCCGCTAATACTTGTATCAGAGAAATGCTGATACTTATTTCAACAACAATTGCTTCAATTACTAAAAGCGGTCAATGAGGCCTTGTCGTTTTTTACCTCTATGTTTATATCTTTACATCTATTTTTATATTTTAATTTTATGTATTTTTTAGATTTGTTCTAATTTATTTCTACTTTAGCTAAATTTATTGACTACAAATTACTGTATATTCAATTTAAATTGCGGGGCTTAAAATTCCTTCCCTTCCGTACACAGTCTCTTAATCCGCTGTCGGAGTTTGGAGAAGTCCGAAGAAGCGTTGGAATGACCATCTCTAGTCCGTCTGCTTGGGATCGAAACAAACCAAAACATTTTTGTTTGGTTTAATCCTTGTTGAAGATGATGATTGAGTTTTATGAGTGGATTGTTATCGTCATTGTGTTCACAACAAGGCATAGGCAAGGTGCTGCCTGTTCCGTCTTCAAAAAAAAATCCTCCAGGCATCTCTCCCTGGTTATATCCACACTCCTGTGTCCTATAGGTTTGTATTTCCAGACTTGTTTGGCCAGTTTGAAATATGACGTTCTTTCTAAGTGTTTATTTCCACCGTTGTTTGTCATTTCTTAATTTTTCTCATTCAAGTTAAAATCTTGTAACTCTTCTCGTGTTACGGTCCTCATTCCTTATACGGTCAAGTTTAGAACACCTTTTAACTCCTCTTAAGAATGCCATTTTCGAGCTCTGTATTTTGCTGTCTTGTTTTTTTTGGTTGTTGTCCATAATTCATACCCATAGGACAGTACAGGGACTGCCATAAATTTGTAAAACTTTAATTCTGTATCTTGACGTACCGTGTTTCTAAAAATATGATTGATTGTTCCACGAATCGCCTGACACTTACCTAACTTAACATCAGTAACGTAGTTCCTATCATAGCCACTATCATTTCCCAAACAATTAAAATGCCTCACCTGTTCTAGAATTCGATCACTAATCATTATTTTTGTTCTTGTTGGCTCCTCACCTCGAAATGGAACTCCTTACCTTTGCTTTTATAGTGGAGACTTTCATACTGTATTGTTTGCAAATCTGATGAAGCTCTAGACAGGTCTTCAGTTAAATTGGGCTCGCTTAGCGCTTGTTGAATGTTTCCACACCATGTCCGAGCAGGTCTTCCTCTTTTCCTTCGACCTGTGGGTACCTTTTAATGAAAGTTTGTGAGATTGTGAATTTGCAAGAAATACATCAAAAAATATATATTAGGTCCCGTCATCAAAAAACTTTAATACAGCAAAATACACCATAATCGTCATAGGCTCCTGCCTACCTATTTACCAGTACCACTGACTCACAATTAATTATCATTTGTTTAATGAAGAAATTTGTGTTAGTGGTTGAAATCACAATCAGAATGATCACAGTTGCACACCACTATATAAACATTATCCCGATTAGCGCTTTCAAGCCTCACAGCCCATCGTCAGATCGGAATAGGCAGAAATTATTTTAAAACAAACCCTTCACCCCTCTCCTTCACCCTGCTCACACACAACAAGCTATAATATAAATGACCCTTCCCCACCCCCTAAACCCTGTCACACCATCTGCACAGTTACATATTTTTCTAGCAAATTCCTTGTGTTTCAGTGTTTTGTGTGTGTGTGTGTGACTGACCCACGTGTGTGGAGAGGAAGAGGGTAGTTTAAAAGGATGCACACACACACACACAAAACACTGAAACACAAGGAATTTGCTAGAAAAATATGTAACTGTGCAGATGGTGTGACAGGGTTTAGGGGGTGGGGAAGGGTCATTTATATTATAGCTTGTTGTGTGTGAGCAGGGTGAAGGAGAGGGGTGAAGGGTTTGTTTTAAAATAATTTCTGCCTATTCCGATCTGACGATGGGCTGTGAGGCTTGAAAGCGCTAATCGGGATAATTTTTATATAGTGGTGTGCAACTGTGATCATTCTGATTGTTAATTATCATTTGGTGTCAGGCACACAGTCGGTCAAGCTTAGAACACCCTTTAACTCGTCTTAAGAATACCATTTCATAGGCCTGTATTTTACTGTCTTGTTTTTTTAGTTGTACATAATTCACACCCACAGGACAGTACAGGTACTGCCATAACTGATTGTAAGTTTGTGAGATTATGAATTTGCAAGTAATAAAAAAAAATTGTGAACCTGTCATAACACCATAATCGTCGTTGGCTCCTGCCTACCTATGCCAGCAGCTCAGACTCACAATTAATTATCATTTGGCGTCACACACACACACACACACACACACAAAGAGTAGTTAAGTTACATCAAAATTTATTACCACAACTAATGCAGTGTGTACAGTGTTGTTTAATTTAACGACAGTCAGTCAAGTCTCTATAAATTAGTCGAGATTATCTTGGGCCAACCCACCCTCCCCGTTTTGAATTAACTGCGCGAGGGTTGAAGTTTTTATGTCGCGTAATTTATAGTCGAGTATACACACACACAAGCGGCCAGATTACTGAGCAGAGCAACATCCACCACTCGCTCTGGGTGACGTGTTTTAATTGATTACTGCACAGTACAGCCTTAGATGCCGCACCTGAGCCAACAGTGAATGCTAATCTCTGCACATAGTGGTACTGTATACATAGCTAAGCATTATGTCCGGCCGTTCTCAACTTAAGGTTTAATAAACTAAATCGTATTATAGTAGTAGATATATAAAATAAATGTTAATAAATCGTTTCCTTTTTAAGGTAGAGCAGTAAATACTACTGACTCTGACCATGTTCGCCTACGACACGGCGGTGTACGCCGTCGCTCGTACTCGGCACCGGATTTACCACTAGGCCGACTAGGACGCGGCCTAGGGCCGCAAGCTACAGATATTCTTTTTAACAGAAGTATTTTTCTAAAGGTAGGACTCACTTTGATTTATATAAGTATGATTTTTTGAAATTAAATGATCAATTTTCGTTAATAATACAAATGCATGACAGTTCTTATTTAAATATTGCGCGCTTATTTTTAAGACGTTGGCATCCTTGAAAACTAATCTGCGCATGCGAATTTTGCGCCCGAATTTACAAGACCGTGGTACCACCCTTGTTTGTTATCATCGTTTATCTGCGTTGTGACTGAACGCTTTACGATTTGAGACTATGTTTTTGTTTTGTTTTGAATGTAAAGAAGGTTTTTAGCTTTGTGTGGTGGGCAGCGTGTTGTTTCGTTGTTGATATTTATTAGTGTGAAAATTTTATGAACATAGAATTGAATCCGTGCACTAAACGTATTCATCATGAACATGAACATAAACATTCACACGGCTAGTGGAGCCTACAAACGTAAGATAAAAAAAATAAATAAAGAGGAAGCTCATTTGAAAACAATAAAAAAAAACTCAAAAACTAGATCTATTTTTGAAAACTACACCAGTTTCTAATGTTAGCCCTGCAGTTAAATGTATATCAGAAACTGACTTCAATGTTTCAAGTAATTCTGCAGACGAGGTTGCAGGCGATCAGACCATTAATAAGCCCGTGCATAATTTAAACATTGAAGGGGATCAAAATACCCGGGGGTATTTTGATCACAAAAATTTGGCCTAGGGCCTCAAAATTAAATCCGGCACTGATCGTAGTGCTGAAGTGGCAGTTATCTGGCTCCAGGACCAGCTTGACGAATACGTTGAGTGGGCAGAGAAATGTAGGATTGCCATCAACGCGGCCAAGAGTACAGCCGTAGTCTTCACCAGACGCATAAGCCTCCCTGACAGACTCTACGTAGGCGACACTCCTCTGCCCTGGTCTCGAGAGGTTAAGTACCTCGGGCTCCACCTGGATCATCGTCTTACCTGGCGGACACACTCCGAGCAGGTAACCCGCAAGACCGCCCATCGTCTATAACAACTCCGCCCACTGGTTTGCAGCAACTCTACGACCCGCCGCCTAGGGAAGCTTATTGTCACCACCTATGTGGTGGCGATGGTTGCCTATGCGATTCCCGTATGGGGCTACTTGGCCAAGACCGTATAACTATTTGTATAACTAACTTCCAACAACTAACTGTCTTCGTCAACACTTATTTTTATATCTCGAGTTCTACTACTATTCCTGCATCCAGTGCACTCCTTCCCACCATCTGCGTCCTTATTGGTTTTTCGTCTTCATTTCCACGAAGACTCCTCCCTGAGTTTCTAGCTAGACTCCTGGCTTCGTCTTTATTCGCTCTTGACCCTTGTCTCCATGGTAACGTCTTCTAAAGAACCGCCTTTGCCAAACTCTCGTTCGTGGTAGGCTCATCTGGATCCCTTCTCTTAGATCTTACTGTTTCGGTCCTCCTTTGCAGTAAGACGGCGGACCGAATTTCATGGTTGTCCATCATCCAATTGTTCTTGTATTTCCTTTCAGCTCGTTCCTACTAATTGCTGTTCAGATACCCATGTGTCTTTTAGTTTGGGTGTGACCAATTGCTGTATTGTCTCCTGACTTCCTCCGTTTCGTTCACACGCTGACGGAGGTCGCTTTCTCGGTAAGGCACATCTGTTCTGCAGGTTTCCTGCACAGTCCGTACTCTGGCTGGTAAACAAGTTCCCCGCTGTTTCACCATGCGTCGTCCTTTGTTCATGTAACGTCCGTCTGAATTTTTCCATTTTGGACTCTCTACATCTGTGTGTCATCGCTAAGCTCCCACACGTGGCTTGACAATACTCGCGTCGCCATCATATCCGTATTCTTGGTAATTGGCCCAGTAAGACTTATTCCTTTGTTACTGCAGCACGTTCCCATGCCATACTCTTACGTCGAACATCTGCTACAACCGAGGCATTGTCTTCTCTAGCGGTGCCTATTTCGTCGCTAATGCGTCGCACGTGTCGTCATCCGAACGGCGGCTGGTTGGCTCCTACGTATATCATTTCTGACCGCTGACACTTGCTACTGTCCCTTTTACGCAATAAAAAAAAATTCCCTTACAAAACTGCTTTACAACCCATAAGCGAAAGCTTCACTCTCTCCTGGATCGAGGACTGCGCTGGGCGTGCAAAGCCAACTACCTGACTTCTAGCAAAATCGTCAGAGAATCTCTGCGTGCCCATTCCCTGGACACCGCTATACGGAGACTGTCCCGTAAATTCTATCGCCGCACCGCCCGCTTCCAGGGCAACCACCTCGTCAGCGCCCTCGATCGCTACGAATCTGTACCAGGTGAATCTCGGACCCTGCCTCGGCGAACACTCACCCTCAGTTAGGTAACTAATTGAAGACCCACGACCGGTAGCAGGCCACACCCTCAATATCCAGCACATCTGTAGTCCCTGCGGCAGGAGCTCGGGACCCAGCACACGGGCATGCCCTTCGTCTCGCACAGCCCCCTCACGTGACCATACAGGCACGTAGGAGTAGAGGTGGGTCGCTCGCGAACGACCTAGCCAATACTACTCCGTCAAGTGAACTACTGACCGCAGTCGTTCGTGCATGTTTTTGTTTGTATTTTTGTCGTAGTTGGTCACAGCCACGACCGGCTCTAGTAGAAGGCCGGAATATTTAACGTGGCAACGTTGCGTCTGAGGTCTGATATTGTAATAAAATAGCTAAAGTGAACATGTTACATTTTGATTTAATTTCATAGCATTACTGAAATCATGAGTAGGCCTATTTATAGCTAAATCTAAATTATAGGTCTGTGCGCACTTAGTAATATACTTTTAGTTGAAGAAATTAGTGAATTAGTGTTAGGCCTAATGAATTAATTTTGTTCGAATTATTGAATTCGTATCATATGAATGAGTTAAGTATTATATATCTTAAATAATATAACAGCATTTTACATAATAAACTTTTAATTTGCATAAAATGAAGAATTATAAAACTACTGTTAACCGGCAATTAAAAATGACGCGATTTGATTATTTAAATACATAAATTAAGAGATCGTCTAGTCGGCATCAAATATCAGCTGGATCCAGTGTTGCCACGTTTAATATTCTGGCCTTCTACTACAGCCGGCCACATGTCACAGGCCATCGACTAGGTGTCTCATATCTCAGGACTTTCTTATTTCTTCATCGGTTAAGCCCATATGTCTCGCCCAAAATATTTTCTCAAGTAACTAGTAGATTTCTCTCAGATAGTCACCCGTACCCTTAAGAATACCGTGAACAGAAAGGTGCCTAATGATGAAGTTCTAAAGAGCGTGGGTGAAGGATTCCGATCAAAACCATTGGGGAAAGGAGAAGCGGAATAGGTTGGTCACTTCCACCACCCTGAGTGGAAGGGGAAGCTCCAGACAGCTGGTCTACAGTCTTTCGCGCTTGTTTTCGTTTGTATTTTTGTCGTAGTTGGTCACAGGCATGGCCGGTGTGTGAATATGGACGAGATAAATGGAGGAAGAAGGTATGTGGTGATAAGTAAACTGTCTACGGAAGAGAAGGAATTGTAAGCCCACCAACCTCTGGGTTAAGGAGGAGGAGGAGCAGTAGAATAAGAAGAAGAAGAAGAAGATTAAAAACCACGGACGGTTGCAGGCCACACCTGAATATCAAAAGTGTGTAGTCTTACTTGTCCCCCTGTGATCTCTCTCTCTCTCTCTCTCTCTCTCTCTCTCTCTCTCTTTCTCTCCTTCCTCTCTCTCATATAGAGAGTGTACAATCGGGGGACCAGTTAATTGTACATTGCATTACAGGTATTGCGTATAAAGACGTTTTACAAAATCAGTTGTCAATCCTGTCAGGAGACATACATCTTGAAAAAAAAGGTTGCAAATATTTTTTCAACATGATGGTGCACCACCTCATTATTCACATGAAGTTACACGGGTCGTATATCTAATTTGATATTTTATAATGTTCGTTTGTTTTTTATTGTTATTACATACATCATAAAAAATAAAATCTGAAGAATAAGGAGAAGAAGAAGAGGAGGAGGAGGAAGAAGAAGAAGAAGAATTCCATCCTTACTACTGAAACGAAATGTCGCGAAAAATCTACAGGCCTCTTTTTTCGAGTATTCCAAACTTATGATCGTTTTCTGACAAAATTAGGTTTATAGTTTAACAACAGACCTTGTTGCTTGACATCAGATTAGTTGTCATTCGTCACAAGTAACGTTATATATAGGCTGTATGTCGTGTGATGATGTGTTTGTATAATAATTGGAACGAATGCCAACATGGTGTGACACAAGTGCTGAGGAATGTGTACAGTGTGTCCAGTGTCGCATACTGATGTACGTATGTGTAACGCTGCTGATGATGATGACCACCACCACTGACGTAATGCTCGTACAATGCCACACACACACACAGGATTGTCGTCGTGTCTTCTATCAAAGTTCCAGTTAGTACGAATTTTAAACGCTGATTTAACGGGAAAGTAATTTTGAAACTCATTAGTCTTCTTTTTTTCTTTAACATTCGTTCTTTGTCGTCATCCGTTGGAAAATACTGTGTGTATGTGGAGAGTGATTCAGTATTTCATCAAAATACTTCAGGAGCTGATTCACGCCATTAATGTTAGAAAAAAAAACGTTCCTATTAAAGCGCTTCGTATTCATTGAGATTGTTTTTATAGGAAACTTAATCCTCAAACTCGATAACAGATGCTCAAATAATCAAGCTGAACAAGTTGCAATTCCAAAGGCATTAGAAGAGATCCACGGAGACTTACAGCATATAAAAGATGTAAACCCAAAGAAAGCAACAATATATACGGGCAGCAGAATAACAATAATAATTATAAAATTAATATCCCAGAAATCACAATTACCTTATAGAAGAAATAAGGAAAACCACAGCGATGCTAAATAGCAATAACTGGAGAATAAACTTCAAATGGATCAAGGCTCGTGTAGGAGTTTATGGTAACGAACTGGCAGACCAAAAGCAGCAGCACGGAATAATGAACTGACAATCTCTTTTGACAAAATACCCAAAAGTGCAGTGACTCAAGAATTAACCTAAGAAACAACACATAAGTAGGAAAACGAATGGAAGGAAACAACGAAAGGCACAGTAACTAAAATGTTCTTCCCTAATATCAAAGACAGATTACAAACAAAACTCAAAATGCCTCCCAACTTCACGGCAATAGTGTCTGGCTACGGAAAACGAAATCTTACCTTCACCGCTTCAAGATAATAAACGACCCAGTGTGCCAGTACAATGCAGGAGAATAAACAGAGAGAGATGTGTTTTGAGTGTGAGATGTTAAAAATCAGAGACAAAATTTAATCAATAGTGTAAAATAATCAGGAACTTGGCCACCTACAAAAGTAGATTTTATAAAGAAACATCTAAACGAATCGAAAACATTTATCAATGCAATAAAAATCGAATAAGTTATTTTATTGTAAATAATGAAATATTGACATACAAGCATTGTGAGCTATGTTATGTAATAAATATTTGTTATTACTTGATGTAAATGTATGTAAACACATTGTAATTCAAATAAGGGAAAAAATTAGCATGTAGTATTACACAACTGTAATGGTGCATGTTGTAAAATAAAATTATTAAAAAAAAAACGCTTCGTTTTGAAGTTATACGCCCGGCGAAATATTTGGCCGTGATTTCTGCTCCAAGGAAAAAACCGCACTCCAGATACAGTAAATCTCTTTCTCATCTCAATCAGAATCCTTCTTCCTGTTAGTAATGCTTTTCCCTTTCCAAAAGGTCTGTTAGCCACAGATATCTTGCTTTAGATTTTTTCCCTCTCCAAATATTTAAACGAGTTCACTTGCTATTCAGTTTTTCCTTCCAAGTAACACATTAACGAAGCCTTGCCAATTATCATAATTTACCTTCATTTCAAATTTTCTCACCACTCTTACAATACTCTCCACCATAATGTGTCGCTCTCTTTCTGGTTCCTCCAACACTGTTCGATCATCCGTGTATTTCATGGTTTTATTCTTGGATTTTGTTGTCCATGACGTGTCCGTCGATTAACTAATTATATAATTATAATACTACTGACTCCGAACACTAAGTTTTTTATTGATCAAACGTAAAATTTTTACCTTATAACCTAAACCAGTTTTTGCTTATTACAAGCTTTCGTCAGAGGCTGCCACTAGGAGCGCTGTCCGTCTTGTTCTTGCTGATACAGTATGTTCGAATAGTAATCTACGTGTGATTTGAATTGTGCCTGCTCGTTTAGGATGTCGTTTTTATGTGTTTTGAATGTTTATATATTTTATATATTTCTAGTTGTACTTCAAATCACACGAACTTCTCGAACATATCACACCGCACACACACAACATCGATCTTTCAAACGACGGCGCCGTCAACAAGAACAAGACGGACAGCGCTCCTAGTGGCAGCCTCTGACGAAAGCTTGTAATAAGCAAAAACTGGTTTAGGTTATAAGGTAAAAATTTTACATTTGATCAATAAAAAACTTAGTATTCCGAGTCGGTAGTGATATAATTATAGCCTAATTGGTTTTTATTCTTTCTCCTCCCAATACAATTCCTCTTGCTTCTTCTAAGGCTTCTCCCACTGGATTATGCTCTCCATTTTTGGTCGTCTCCAGTCCTAAAAATGTAAAGTATATTATGGGCTAGAGTGTATCTCACATTTCTTTGAATTTGTTCTTTCGTACGTATATAAATAATTTTAAACACTATTGATAACAGACAATTGACTCTACAATTGATTTTTTTTTTTGTTGCGGACGATCAGGCTATTCTGTCGGACTCGAAAAACAGATTGCAGATGGGGATACATTCGTTAAA
Source organism: Magicicada septendecula (assembly GCA_034769895.1). Lineage (NCBI taxonomy): Eukaryota > Metazoa > Arthropoda > Insecta > Hemiptera > Cicadidae > Magicicada > Magicicada septendecula. The sequence continues at coordinate 888,917,085 of CM068368.1, read as the reverse complement.
TCGAATCTCCAAAGACTCTGGATTGCAGATATCCACACGTAAGACTAAGGTGATGGCTTTTCTGGAACTGATCCCGTACGGGAAAAAATTGTTATAGATGGTACTGTCCTGGAACAAGTTAGCAATTTTGAATACCTGGGCTACAGTGTGTCTTATAATGCATGCAACGACGTTGTGAATAAGTTGAATAAGTTCAACCTTATGTGCGGGACCATTAGGCAAACCCTTAAGTCAACAAGTAAAGGAACACGTCTAAAATTTTACAAGGTGATGGCTCTTCCCACACTTCTTTATGGGTCTGAGAATTGGACTTTAACGAAAGGCCAGGCCAGTCTTATCCAAGCGGCTGAAATGCGATTTCTCAGGCACGTGGCAGGGTATGGTCTCCATGATCATAAAATAAACACATATATACGGCAGGAATTGAATATTATGAGTATATTCGACAGGATCGCCCAGTATCGGCTGAATTGGTGGGAACATCTTTGCCGAATGGATGACTGCCGCATCCCCAAACAACTCTGGAACCACGCCAGAGAGGTGTGGGACGTCCGAGGAAGCGCTGGAGTGACCAGCTCTAATCTTTGCCTGTTTAAGACCGGAACAAACCATTTTTGGTTTAATCCGTGAAGAAGATGATGATGATGATTGGTAACAGAAAACAACCGAGTTTCAATCCCATGGATATTGCATATTCCCTTAGGAGGTTTTAGTTAACTTTGTCTTCGATACACATTTAACGTTACCGTTGTAATTATCGATTACAAAACGGAGGCGGGACACGGGGGCGTGACCAACCACGCGTCGCTGTATACGGTGATGGACGTCAAACTTTTACCAGGTATGTGCCCGTGACTAACAGTCCTCTCACATGATTCACGACCGTGTGGTTGCGTGCTCTCACTGTCACCCGCTTTCATACACCTGATCTACAGAATATATTTCTCTCTTATTGTCTTCGCTGTTTGGACGTAAACACTTATGGCGATTTTGTACGACTCCATTCACCGGCTGATCTTAGTGACGTCGTACACATTTAACGTCTTACGGTTCTGTAACGAACTGATGGTTTCAGTCATCGACAGTCTCCTGTTTTTCTAACACCTTCTGAACAGTTTTTAAATATACCTTCTGAAATAACAAAATAAATCACTTTTCCCGAGTTAATCCGAGAGTATTAATTAAAAAGTCGTTTAACCTTAGACCCGTGAAGTGCTACACCGCCGCCTCTACCAGGGAAGGTCTCGCCGTTTTTGGAACTGCGGAACCGCTTGCCGTCATCACGCCTAACCGTGAGTGACTATTCACTTTGTTGTTGTGACCAACAACACGATCCCCCCCCCCCACGATCTCAACATGAATAATTGCTCAAAACATTACTCTTCTTTTTTTTCTTCCTATCCCTCTTCTTCTTGTACAGTTAGTTAACTAGGTATATTTTTACTTTCATGTTCCGTAAGGAAATGGAAGTATGGTGATTGCGAAAAAATCGTGTTCGAGATAAGGGTTAATTCTGATTGTACTACACTCAAACATGAATAAAAGTCTTTTTCCGATAAGTGTCTGTGCGTCTATCTGTCTGTGTGACTGTGTGTCTGTGTGTAGAATTTTTTCTATGGGTAACGATAAATGGCGCAAGTTCAAATAGAATCAAATACTTTTTTGCATATTTGCCTGAGTTGTAGAGGACTCAAGGCCTATTGATTTTGGTGAAGATCGGCTAAGGGGAAGTGGTAGTTTACCTGCAATGTGTTATTAAGTACAAGAGTAAAGTACTTAATTTTGATAAATAAAGTATTGGGTTAAGACTAATCAACATTACTATCCTTAAGTGGTTGAAAACGCGTGATAACATGCTGAAATCAGTCCTGTTAAAGTAAACGGTAATAACACAATAAACATACGGGTTATTGAAACATTCTTTGAAAGATAGTTATTAGCTGAATAGATTTTCCTTTATATTTTCCTTTCATATTTCAAACGTATACCCTAATGCTGTGTAATAAACCTGTTTGTATATTTAAAAAAAAAGTGCCACTACTGTATTAGCGTAAACAGCTGAAAAATAAAATAAAACAGCCTAAAAATTAAGAGATTAACAAAATTCGTCAACTTTTTCGACCCTCTAGAGGGTGTCCGGTGCTCCTGCTGTGTATCCATAAGATATAAACTGTTATTTTGATTAGATAAAAATAATAGCATATTTTAAGAGGGGGTGCTTTAGTAACAAGTTTTAACAATTATGTACTAACAAAATTTGTGCTCAATTTCGTATTGTGTGACAATTTTATATCTGATGAAGACGGTTTGTAACAGAGCACATTTTAAGCAATAAACTAGCTGACACTAATGCCGCCTAATGGCAGGTATTAGTGCCGGTGCCGAAAAATGAGAAAAAAGGAGAGAAATCAGCATATCACGAAGGCGCGTTTGCATTTGCGTATACGTATTAGCTTTCAGCGTCGTTTGTACAGTGTGCGAATTGGGCGCTTATTTTAACATGATAATGTTTTTAGGCTGGCGGTCATTCCTCAAAAATGTAACGTCATCGAAAAACGTAACGCTTCCACACTTTCGATTCCCCACAGTCTAGAAATTTGATATGTAAACGCATCAAGACAGAAATAATCGCTGCTGACATTGAGTTTAGCAAACGATTTAGTGAGAATAAATTTGGTTTTACATGCTCTGTTTGTGATCGTCTGTGGTTTGGAAATGATTTACGTAATCCACCAAACGTAATCCACATTATACGTTTCAAAAGCCTAAAAACATTATCGTGCTTCGATGTTTCGGTTTCGTTGAAATTCTTTGAATGCTTAGGTGCATAAGAGAGAGAGAGAGAGAGAGAGAGAGAGAGAGAGAGAGAGAGAGAGAGAGATATTGTGCTTACTTTTGGCATACTTTTTCCTTTTTCTTTCTTAACTAACTAATTTAATTGTAAAGCAATTTAATGTGAAATGTTTATACATTTTTAATAATAATGGCTCCCATGTATACCACCGAAGTAGCTTAGGAGTAGGCAGGGTAGGGTGCCTAATGTGAGCCGTACAGCATACAAGGAAGGCAGTGTGGCCAGCACTACGCTTCAGCCGCCCGTTATTATCCCCAGGATGTTATCCCAGGTACTCATTTTCAACAGGCTGAGTCGACCTGGGGGCTGAAAAACGCACCTTGATTTTATGGTGCGGGCCCGGGAATTGAACCCGGGACCTCTAGATTAGTAGCCAAGTGCCATACCCACTGGTCTACTGAGCCGCCTTATACATTTTTCATTTAAAAAAATTACATAAAATTAAACAAACTTATATTGTTTAAGCTTTTGCCAGTCTCAGTCTGTATATATAGGCCTATCTAATTACAGTACTTTATATGTTTTTAAGTAGACCAGTGATAAAGGCTTTGAATTTGTAACAGACCTCCAAGTAGTAGTAATGTGCACATCACACTGTAATGTACTTATTGAATATTACATAATTTAGCCTATTATAATGAATCCATTTGAGTGTTTTTTTCCTAATGTCTATAGCATTTGTGTCTATTTTTACAGTTAGTTTCACGAGTAAAGAATAAACACGATCATGGTAAAGTTAAATTCAAATTACATAATTTTCAATATTATATAAAAATCATATATAATTTTTTGGTTGGTTTCGTGCCGCCTGTAGTGCAAATTCCTTAAAATATCCTCTGATTTGTAATACGTATAATTAGTTTACAAAAATAAAGTATCCTTACTCCCCACATTAAGTGTACGTTACTTTTATTGAGATAAAACACACACGCATTGGAAGTGGCACGTGTATTCAGTTCAGTTGAGTGAATACGGACATTTAGTTAATGGGTTAATGTCGCGTTATAGGAGGATAGGAGGTCGTTCGTCGACGGCCACTGCTTCATACGTCACAGGACACAATGACTAGACACTTTCTTAAACGTTACACTGTACAAAATATTCTGTAATGTAACCTATTCCTTAGTCACGTTTAAGGACATTAAACATTTAGCAAATACGATATATTGAATGTTAACGTCGCTCATTTAACGACAATTGACGTGGAATCGGTATTATATCGTGCCAGTTTTCTTCTTCTTCTTCTTCTTCTTCTTCTTCTTCTTCTTCTTCTTCTTCTTCTTCTCCTCCTCCTCCTCCTCCTCCTCCTCCTCCTCCTCCTCCTCCTCCTCCTCCTCCTCCTCCTCCTCCTCCTCCTCCTCCATCGGCCGTCCCAGACTTCTACCTTTAGCCACATATTTATTTCACTTACGTGTGGTAATCTTGATGGGTCCATACGTTGTACGTGACCAAACCATTTCTGTCTATATTATGTCACCACGTCATTCACTGGCAGCGGCGTATCTTGAATTTGCCTTTGGTAGGGTGGCAGGCCCGGATTTCCCACTAGGCACACTAGGCACGTGCCTAGGGGCGGCAGGCTCAGGGGGGCGGCACGAGGTGAAAATTTATTTGTTAAAATTTCATGTTTTCGGTTTTTTAATTGCAGTATTTGTATTGGGCACTTGCGTTATGGCCAAATTGAAGAAAGTGGTTTTGGAAATAATCTTTAATTATAACATTGAATAACACGGTATTGACACTGGGCCTATCAATAGCCGTGGTCGGAGCGGAGCACTGTTGTATATACTCCGAGCACTCGCATCAAGGGTGAAAATCCGAAAGCACTTTTCGTACTTTGTTCAGCACACTCTCTTAATCTAGTAGGCACTTGTGCTGCAAGTTGTCTGGAAGCATGTGCATTTTTTAACTTAACTCAAAATGTGTATAACGTTTTCAATGCATCTACCAAGAGATGGGAAACTTTACTAAGTTTTACTAAAAGTAAAACACTCAAGAGTTTGTCTGATACCCGTTGGAGCGCTAGAGAAGAGGCCTGTAAGAACCTCTGCGGGAATTTAGAAAGTGTGATACTGGCCCTGGAGCATTACGAAGATGATACTATTGAGAAACCGTTAGTAAGGAGTGAAGCACCGGGATTATTGAAGTCGTTGAACAGACTTGAAACAACATTGATGATCTAACTATGGTGTGACATTTTGGACAGATTTGAGAAAGTGAGTCAAACTCTCCAAAAAGTTGATACTTCACTTGAAAAAGTAGTAATACTGTATGAGTCTTTAATCAAGTGTATTGCTTCGCTGCGAGGAAATGTTTGATGAATATGAAAAACGAGCAATGAAACGTTGTGAGATGAACTATGAGTCATGTAACAAACGCCAAAGAAAAAAGAAAACACCAGGCTGAAGAGAATAATGAGTCTGAAGTTTATTCTTCATGAGAGAGAAAAGTTCAAGGTGGACACGTTTTATACAGTACTCGACCGATTAAAATCTGAGTTGCATAGAAGGAAAAATGGCTATGATTCAACAGCGGAAAATTTTGTAGTTTTTAAGGAACTGTCTACCACGCCAACTGCAACTGTCATTGAACGTGCTAATATACTTCGATCTTTGTACAAAAATGATCTTGAAGAGTCATTTGCTAATGAATGTGTCCATTTTGCTGGACTAATAAAAAATGCTGATAATTAAGAACACCTCACTGCGTATGATGTTATTCATGCCACAAGAGCAACTTCAATCAATATTTCCAAATATTCCAATAGCTCTTCGTATGTATTTGTGTACAGCTACCTCTAACTGTTCGGCAGAACGTACGTTTTCTGTTTTAAAAAGAATTAAATCATGTGTTAGATCCACAACGGATGAGGAAAACCTCAACGCACTCTCAATCCTGCATGTTGAGGCAGAACTTTTAAACAGTAAACAAATGAACTTTGAAGGCCTTATTGAAGAATCTTCACTGATCAAAGCAAGACGAAAGCCAATGTAAAATCAAGCCATTTGTGTAATTTGGGATCTTATTCAATCAGTCTTAAATTATTTGTTCTATTTATCCAATTTACATTACTTTCATTGATTTTACTATGTCTGATGATAAAACCAAACCATGTAGGTCTATAAATAAACCTATAAAAAGAAAGTAGGCCTACGTATACTACTAATCTATGTGTTACTGAAGTGTACACGAAAATAAATATTAATAAAAGTTAAAAAAATGTAGTCTTTTTCACAATTCCATCACATTTCCCTTTCAGATTTAAGATCAAATGAGATATTTGGAATAGAGATAGTTGAAATGACTATTTTCAGCAACTTTTTTTCAGCAGTCAAGGAGAATTGAATATATAGAAGTTACTTGTTGGGGAGGGGGTGCTAACAATAGTGCCTAGGGGCGGCAGGACACCTAAATCCGGGCCTGTAGGGTGGTCCGGGATCGAGTCGGCTTCATACAAACAAAAATCAAGTTAAGACTAATTAAAAATTACTACGTTTAAAGTGGTTGAAAAACGTGTGATAACTTCCTGAAATCAATCGCATTAAAGTAAACGATAATAACACAGTAAAAATGCGGGTTATTGAAACATTGTTTAGATGATACTTATTGACTGAATTGATTTTCTTATATTTCATACTTTAAACGTATAAGCTATGTTGTGTAATAAACCTGTTTGTATATTTAAAAAAGAGTTACTACTATACTAGCGTTCCTAGCTAAAAAAAAAACGAATAAAATAGACTAAAAATTAAGAAATTAACGAAATTCGTCAAATTTTTTAGACGGTCTGCGGAGGGGGGATCCGGTCCCGTTTGTTGGACATAAAGAAGAAAGCGATTGCGAACATGAACCAAGATGAGGGTCCGATTTAATTACAGTCGGTTCAACCGGTCAGCCAGGTAGTTAAACACTTGATAAATTAATACACACGTTAATCAATGTCGGGTAATTATAGTGAGCAAAGAGTAACAGTATATATCACTTAACAAATCAATTAATAAGAAATACTAATTAGCCTACAAGTAAAAATTTGCAAAATCTTCCAAACTCAAAATTTAATTTCGATAAATAATAATAATAATACATTCTTATAACTATATATAATATGTGACGTTAATAATGTAATTATACATTATTTTCTTTTAAAATAATTCTGATATACCATTAATACATCAGTTGTTTTAACAATACATAAATTTTGTAAACTGAAACTGACAATTAGTTTTAAATTTTGTTTAATTAAGTTAATAAAGTTGTGTTAGTAGTTATAATAACAAACAGAAATACACTGTTGCACACCACTACAAATAAAATTTCCCGATATCGGGAATTTGTATTTGTAGTGGTGTCCAACAGTGTTATTTCAAATTTTGTTTGTCTGACTTTTATTGTAAAAATCGGATAGTACGTTAATAAAATAAAATATTCTTACTGCATGAAATGTATGTAGATTTATTGAAATGCAAAGTAATTTAATACGAAAGTTTTTAAATTCATTCCTAGGGATCGTGCACACATTAAGTTATTCAACCAGAGTATCTGCTAGCAATTATTGTCAGTTGGAGTGCATAGAGATTCTATAACGTCTGGCAACAACATAAGGAACAAAGAGATTATTTTCAAAACAGTTACGTCATTTAGCAGTAGCAGTGAAGGATTCATTCTGTTCACGTGATATGAGCTAATTTCTATACATAAGGTGATCCTTCACGGCACCGAAATTTCCATCGCAACGATGTACCGAAACGGCTTATGGTGTTTATGACCGCATCTATGCGAGTAGAGAGTCTTCGAAATTCATTTTTTTTCATTTTAATCATGTGCGGATCCACGGAGAGGAATGGATGACACCCCCCCCCCATGGTTACTTCTGACGAAGTTTTCGTCGTTTCGTGATTGTGAATACGAGAACAAAATCATATTTCATGATTTTACTCAAAGATTACTCAAAAATTGTAACTATGCCTTACCAGCATGTTAATTTTTGTTTGGTACATACTATAAATGAGTAGTGTGTATTTTAAACTTTTAAGTGAATGTTATTAAGAGAACAATGAACTGACAAACACAGACATGATTTTGTACTTGTACGTCAATAAACTTATTGTGTTGATAACTTAACATACTGCATCTTCACTCATTTACATCATTTTTCTTTAAGCCTGTAAAGAATGGTCCAACATTCCATATCCCCCCCCCCCAACAAATTACTTGCTGGATCCTTCCCTCATTTTAATTGTCATGTAAGAGTATTACGTATTTCCTGATATAATTTGAAAAAAGTAATTTACGAAAGTAATTCCTTATCACAACCTTCATTATACCATGACGTTCATTTTTATGTGCACACAGAGAAGTACTTTCAAGAAAAGACAACTGTTGTTGCCTGAAAGAAAATTTTGAGGATGTTTAGGAATTCAGCTGGAAGCACCTGTGATGTTTATTAGACCAGCAGGTATAGATTTTGCCTAATAAAATCTACACTTCGTGGATTCGATCTCCAGCAGCAGCAGCATAAGATCATGTACGGTTTTGCAGCTACCTCATATAGCCTCATACGTGATAAGTGAATATATAATTGTTAAAGCATGGTTTTGTAAGCAGCTCAAAAGTGCTCCGTGGGACCAACGAAACATAGAGGAAAGAGTGCCTTTCGATTAAAAAAGGAAGGACTTTATGATTACAAAACGATAATGGCCAAAAACTGTTTACTGGACTCTGTGCACAGCAACAAAGAATATATGGTAAACAAACAAAAGTAAAGACGTCTGAGTAAATTGTAATTTCTAATAATTTATTATTTTTGCTTCAATTTATTATTCAAATAAATCTCCTGGCTTGTTGAGAAAATCACATATTCTTAATGTTTATTCCAACAATAAACGTTATGATATGCGTCCAAGTTTTCATATTCTGAAGTATGATTAACTATCATGAGTTTTACGTATAATTGGTAATATGGTAATCCTAGCAAACAGTCAAGTTTGCCGTATATACTATTCTATAGCTGCCATTTCTTTATACAAATTTTTGTTTTTCTCCTGCTTATACACCTTGTTAAATAACTGGTAAATAAATAATAAATTCTATTTGAATCGACTCGAATTTAAATTTTACTTTAATTCAGGGTTTAGTCATCAGCAGTCGATTTTATTTCATTTTTAATTATTCATTAGTTACAAATTATTTCACAACAGTGTGTAATCCGTCTTATATGACGAAGCTCTAGGGGGCTGTGGCTTCCTCGCCGTTTGTGCGGAGGTATGCGAAGGGAGCGGAGCCGCGACCGGCCGTAATCCGGTACATACGTTGCTCAGATTAGGGCGACATGCCCCATTACGCTCTGCGCTCTCACCCTAACAATAGCCCTGCTCCTTAATTAGCATAACTAGATGTGTGTATGTATAGTAAAAGCCAACTCATGTCACCCTGTGGTGACCTCACAGTATATACGCTAAATAGGGTTTGTCATTCACGTCTATATGACGCAGCGATACCATCCATAATAGCATCAGATCAGGTCAGAGATTGTTTCCCATACACTTTACATGCGCTTTCCATTTCTCAGTATATGCAAACACTTCATATAATATGTAAAATTAATCCAATAAAACACGAGGGTCAGAAGTGAAGTATTAGGGCTCAAGTAAGTCAGCCAAGGGTGATTAGGGGTCTCATTCTATCACTATTAAAATACTCAGTACTGTGATCCCTCGCTGAGTATCAATACATGTAAATATTCATCCGATTTCTCGCAGAGTTTCAGTCAGAAGATGGTTTAAGAATGTCCCGCGATTAAAGAGGATGTTACGATTATAAAATGATACGGGTAGTTTTCTGGGCTGTGTACAGCCGTCAAATAAAAATAAAAAAAATAAAAATGCAAAAGTCTGTATAAATTCCATTCAGCGTATCTTTTGTGGAAGATTTACAGAACGAATCTTCCAACCTTGTGGTAGCTTATTGCTAAACCGCTAACTGCTTCAAGGCATTTCGGTGTCTTCACTATTATCAGGTTCTAAAAGACTTGACATGAGCCTCCAGGTGGTTTAGTGGCTAGCGCGGGCGATTGATGCCCTCGTGGTCCCGGGTTCAATTCCTGGCGAAGAATCCGCACGGCGTGCTCTCAGCGTCGTGAGTAGTCTGCTGAGATAACAACGGCGCCTCCTGGCCACAACTAGTGGCTGGCGACGCATTGTACTGGCCACTAAACACAAAAGCAGCGCGGTATGCCTTGCTCCTTTACGGACTGTTGAGCAGAGGTTTATTTATTTAAAAGACTTGTTATTGTTGCTTAGGGACTGAGAATGGTGAAGACACCGAAAGGTCTTAACCAGTAAGAAACAGATGTTCGGCAGTAAACAAAGACAACAAGCTAAAATTACGAAAACTTCAAACAAATTTTATCAAACAGTTCGTTACTGTGCGTAATCAAATGTAGATAGGTTTCCCCTTAGGTATGGTATAGCCTCCAGGTGGTCTAGTGGCTAACGCGGGCGATTGATGCGCTCGTGGTCCCGGGTCAATTCCCGGCGGAGGTTCCGTACGGCGGTGCACTCAGCGTCGTGAGGCAAACTGAGTAAGGCGCTGAGATAACAGCGCCGCCTCCTGGCTGTGAATACCGCAACTAGCGGCTGGTGGCGCCTAGTACTAGCCATACACCGTCATACTAACACAAAAAGCCGCGCGGTACGCCTTGGTCTTTAACGGACTGGACTGTTGAGCGGAGGATTTTTTTTTTTAGGTATGGTATTGTGTGAACTGAACCATGGGTGTTATGTCTGAGATAATATGATGATGTTGCTAACAAAACTGATCTGTCTGAGAAGGAAAATTACAACTAATGGGCGGTCCCAGATTTAATTTTTACCATTAGTCAAATGGGCTACACTGTTGCCAGGTTTCGTGTGTGGCGTTAGTGCATTCCGCGCATTGAAGGCGTTTGAAGTAGATTTCACCCGAACAATGACATTGATTTACTGCTACACGGAATAAATGTTTTTCAGTGAAAGACTACAAATTATTGTACAATTTTATTACAGTTTACTTGTGACGTTAGTACTTGTGTGTTAACAGTTACCTGAAGTAGTATCACTCAGTTCTTTTTATGAAAATAACATGACATTAATCACCAAAGAGAGCATTACCTATAACTGTAAGTGTGTTTATATTATTTAATGAATCAATGAATCTACACAATCAATATAAAATCTTAACATGAAATCATTTTATACATCTTCATCGTGGTATTCGTATTACGAAATATCGGCTGGAACGATTAAATTTGTGTCTCCCGTTGGTGACAAGCAATAATACATTATTTGCTCTGTGGGTTCTGTTTCGCTATTCGTTAATTCGATAAAAGTTTTCCCCCATTTAATACGGTTAAGTCCGGCAGTAACGCGTTCGCTAACTGCATTACATTGATTGCCCCAGTAGGTAGGCTGCCTATAATAATGCCATATCAGAAAAGGTTATTTATGGCTGATGACTTTTGCTGTAATGTGTTCTACGTTCATTCCACCATGGCGTCTTCACGTCGAACTGAAGAAGTCTGGTTTCAGATTGTGCTCACCTTTATATTCTAAACTATTGTGCTCACCCATATTTAAACTATAAAACAAAGGAATAGTAAATATGTTTTGCACAAAACGAACATATTAATAACCATTGAAATCTGTATACTATAAATTCAGCAGTCACGCAAGGAGGCATATTAGGGTCAATCAGTAGCGTGGCGTCCATGTAACCGCTGTTGCCGGCGGCAACAGTACTGGAAATAAGAGAAAATAATATTGAATAATTTGAAAGCCGAACAATATTAGTAGGGAACACTTGAGTTTAAACGTGGTCGTACGAGCACTGGACGCCCAAAAAAAATGCAACAACTCCAGATGCGGCAGCCATCTTGCACAACGCTTTTTCACACCAAGTTCTTGAGTTAAAGTATGATGCACACGCTCATATTAGGTGCCTGTGATTTCAGCAACGTCATCCACTCCTCGATCTGCGGTCTTCCAACACCACATGAAATTTTTTCAATAATGCCTTTTTGTTGGATTTTTTGGACGTCTACTGCTGGGATCGTCTTCAGTGCTTGTACGACCACGTTTAAACTCGAGTGTGCCCCACTTACCGTTGTTTCTGAAGGCGCAGCATCTCGTAACACATTTACAATTTCGTTTTGATTTTCCATTGGCGCTAAAACGTTTTTAACAGGGAATTCATCACAACACGATGTTTGATTTTGTGCATTTTAAAAACACGCGTGACAGGAAAGTTTCAAACAGCTAGTAAAGGGTGAATAAATTGACAGATATATCTGGAAATTAACAGCTGTTCGCGCGGATTTTAGTTCCAGCACTGAGCTATAGATGTCGTTCCGCGAACTTTTCAACTGACCCTCGTATGAAGAAGCTACACAAGTTCGACCATATGTGTGGTACCATCAGGAGAACTCCAAAATCGACGAGTAAAGAAACACTCCTTCAAGGTTCTACAAGGTGGTGGCCCTCCCCACACTCACCACAGGGGGGCTCAGAATTGGAAATTTAACGAAATCCCAGCCCAGACGTATTTAAGAGGACAAAATGAGATTTCTCGGGCACGTGGCAGAGTACACTTACTGCAGATATACGGCAGGAATTGAATATTACGAGTATAATCGATAGGATTGCCCATTGTCGGCTAAACTGGTTGGAACATCTGAAACGAATGAACAGATGATGCATGACAAATGGATCCCCAAACAACTTCTTCTTCAACACTACAGCCAAATCGGGAGCCCTGGGTTCCAACAAAAATCCAAAAATCTTCTCCAAAGTCTCCTGTCCATTGCCACCTCATTGTAACCCCTCACATCCATTCTTCTGAAGACTTCTAGCACATCATCCAACCATCTTATCCTAGGTCGGCCTCTATTTCTGCGATCCCGAAACATATAAGCCGAAAGTACGGAGAGGTGTGTGACGCCCGAAGAAGGGACTATATGTAGTCTGTCTGCTTGGGATCGGAACAAACCATTTTTGGTTTAATCCTTGTAGAAGATCAAACATGATGATGATGATGATGATGATGATGATGATGATGATCATTATTATTATTATTATTATTATTACGTATAGCACCGATGCAGAGAAGAGAACCCTTCAGAGTAGCATCCGCTTACAGGATAGTGCCAGAGCCAGTAGTTCTGATGATAGCGGGAGTGATTCCCATAGACCTGTTGGCTATAGAGAGAAAGCATTTCTTCGAAACAAGAGATGCAATTGGAAGGGATGCGCCAACGCATGAAGGGAGGGAACTCACTCTCCGGGACTGGAATAGGGAGGATAGAGGGATAAGGACCGCAAGGCTCATATAAAACTTGAAGGAATTAATTGACCGCTAACACGGTGAGGTTAACTACCATCCGACACAGTTGCTCAGTGGCCACGGCAGTTTTAGTGCCTACCCCCGCCACAGGATGGGAAAGGTACAAGGCCTACCATGGAAATATTGTGATTTTCCCCATGAAGATGCCTTGCACACGTTTTTAAAATGGTGCAGATTCTCAACGGAGAGGATGGCACTGGAGATCGAGCTCGGGGATTTCACGCCCGAGAACGTAGTTGAGATCATTCTTCGAGGCAAGGCTGGATGGGACCGCATTTCTGTATTCATTCAGTGGGTCCTACTAGAAAACAGAAGACAGGCCCAACTTGCACCCAACGGGAAGTGGAAGATAAGAGAACATCTAGAAGGAGCCCGATAAGGGCGCAATAGGCTCCGTCTTAAGTAATACGCCAAGTGGTTCCAGGATGGATATGAATGCCAGAATTATAGGTGGGTTTTTTAGTGGGTGAGAGTCCCACGCACCAAGAGACACGGTTTCCTCAGACGGTGCATAAATCATTTTCCCCCCTCTTAAAAATATGATGATTATTATTATTCGTATTACTACTCTTCTTCTTCTTCTTCTTCTTCTTCTTCTTCTTCTTCTTCTTCTTCTTCTTCTTATTATTATTATTATTATTATTATTATTATTATTATTATTATTATTATTATTAGTGAGGCGTGGGTCATGACAAAAAAGGAAAGCGGTAAGATTCAGAGTTCTGAAATGCAAGTTTCCTCGAAATACTTTAATTTATACATTGCAAGATAGACTAAGGAATGAAGACATCAGAGCAGAACTCGAAATAAAGGACATAAATGAAATTATTTCAATTTACAGAAGACAATGGTGGGATCATCTGCAAAGGATGACAGAGGATCGATTGCCGAAAGCGGTACTGAACTATAAATAAAGCCAGCGGTAGAAGAGACGTGGGTCGTTCGAGGATGAGATGGGTGCCGGAACAGGTTTACGTAACCTAATCCTTGAACAGGAGAAGAAGAAGAAGAAAATTATTATTCCTATTATTCGTATGTAATAGGATGGTCCACTACGTTATAATCGCAGAACCCACGGGTTATGTAACAATCAGTTTCCCTTATAAATAATCATGCACTAAGAATCGCACTGTAAACACGAGTGCAATATATCAGCATGTACAGTACAGTGCTCGTGTAGAGTAAATACATTTTTTGTTTATATAATTATCTGTCTGCAAAAAAGCAGTTGCAGTGGACAAGTGTATGTGTGTTGGTGATGCTAGATCTATATATACACACACCTACACTTATATGTACCTCTGACAGATTGTCAACGTGTTTGTTGACATCTTTCCAGTCACTTGACTTTCTAAACAATAAAAAAAGTTAATAAAACTATTTAGTAAAAAATTATATATTACATAAAAAGCGACGATTCATGACAGGATACAAATAGGAAGTACGGCTTGTTACGCCAACAGCAGACTATCGAGAAGCAAACTCATTAGTCGTAACACAAAAATAAGACCACATATCAGGCCGGTTGTTACTTATGGAGGTGAGAATGGTCGTTGTCAAAAAAAGGAACAAGTTACACTAAGAAGGTTTGAAGGAAAGATCGTAAGACGTGTTTATGGCCCGGTTAAAGGAGACGACGAATGGAGTATAAAAAATAACCAGGAGACAGATGAGCTATTGAATCATGAAGATTGTAAGATTCGTAAAGGCTCAACGAATACAATGGTTAGGTTACCTGGAGCGGAGGGATGATCAGCGTGTGCCAAAGAAAATCCTGAGGGCGCAAGTCTATATAAGCAGAAAGAGGGTCCGATCTAGGATAAGAGTGGTTGGATAATGTGCTAGAATATCTCAGAAGAATGGATGTGAGGGCTTACACTGAGAGGACAATGGATAGGAGATATTGGAGAACATTTGTGTTGGAAGCCAGGGCTTACGTTGGGCTGTAGTGCTGAAGAATAAGAAGAGAAAAAAAGATGTGGGGGCAAAGAGTGCGCAAATGTTATAAGGTGTAAAGAAAACGTGAAGAAAAACACTTTTCAAAGGTTGAACTGAATATTTAAATACAGAATCAGTTCCAAAAGAACATCATGATTAATATTTTCATAAAACTGGAAACATACATAACCGTCTTCGAGAAAGAAAAGTGACATAAGATTAACTGGAAATAAAGTGAAAACAAAAGTCTGAAACAATCTAAGTAAGACAAGACAAGAAATATACGTTATGAGGAAACATCAAGACAGAATCGCCACTGCGACCGACTTCAAAGAAGCAAAAAAAAAACCGATTGTGTAACAATATTTTTGTCATACAATATTTCTTTCATAATACATAGGAGTACAATAATAACAACCGTTTTTTGGGGGGGGGGGGAGATAAAATGAAAATTTACAAACTTCATCAAGAAGAATAATGATAATATGTCAGAATTAAAGAGAATCTAATCAATAATAACTACTGTAGTATAAATACTTCACGTAAGAAAATGGAAGAAACGTAACTACGAAACAGAACCGAAGCCGTGACACTTCAATCCAAAGAGGAAAGAAACCATCGATCGTGTGTACTTAAATTCCGTTATTAATAGATGTGTACCAATAAAATATTGTAACCGTGAGTACATGCACGTGAAATGTAATGTAAATATATTGATTGTTTATTTAATTATCAGTCCCAATGGACAAACGTATGTCCGGCGTGAGTGCGAGCTCTAGCCTAATAATACAGTAGTACATTATACGTAGAACTTTCTTTGTAACAGCCAACAAGACAATGATGCTAGATCTATATATATATACGCAAACAGCTATATATACCAATGACAACTTGTCAACAGAGGTGTTTGTTTTGAATATAGTACTTTGCTAGCACTTAGTTTGTTAACTTAAAAAAGTTAATAAACCACTTAGTTAAGTAATTTGATTTTTCCTGCTTATGTGGGCAGATAATAGCACTTACCTCACTGATGATGTAGACAAGCAGTCGGCAACCGTGCGCTCGCGAACCAATTTGTAATTTTATTATCTTTTGAACGAAGGAACACACCCGCATTGTACCTGCTTCGAAGTACTCTATTATAAAATAGTACCACACGTTTACCGAACCGCGCTACGTCTTTCCCCAATACGGTTGTCGACCTTGTCGCCCAGAGCCTGTAAACACCTTTCTCCCCAAAGGAGAAACGTTTTTTCTAAGTTTTACATTTCTGTGCACTTTATGAAAATAAATAGTGTCATTGTGTTACGTTCTTTAATTTATTTTTATTAAAATGTTTTCCTGTTTATACATTTTTTCGTTTAAAGTTTACTTAGTTTTAACGTGAGTGTGCATGATGACAAATTGTTGATGACCTATTTCTATTGTGAAAATTTTCACAAATTTATATGAAAAATATTGCAAAGGTTTTTTTTTTGATTCGGTGTTCCAAGTCGTTAAGTATAAGCGCAAGGGTGGTAGAGCCAGAACGATGTAAATTGAACACTGGGGTCTCGATGCGGAGTAGACAAACACCTCGTTGCGAGGCTAACAAAATTTCCGTTCACTCCGCACATCCGCAGAACAGTTTTGTGGAGTGTTTCATAGCGTGAACATTGGCTGCAACAAGACTGGCGAGAACAATGGAAGAATCTGTGTGACAGAGAGGGAATTAATATGGAAGTGAGACAGTGAACGTTATAGCGTCGTCTCCCCTCTCTTCTCTGTAGATAACTTAGCTATACTTGAAAGTGGGGGTAATTAATGCATTGGGTCGGCGCAGATTACTGTTCAGGAAAGGCTGGCTCGCCTATATAAAGGCGACAGTTAATGTTTGTAACGTACGGCTATTGAACTCCGCACCTTTCTATTTTCCATTGATGAGGTGGGGAGGGGTGTGCCCATCGAACTGGTCCTCAGTCGTATATGCGCCACCATAAGTTCAAAGGTTGCCTATGACTGATGTACACGATAGGGAAACTTAAACATAGTAGCGTTAGTTCATTGAGAGCAACGTTTTCACAAAAAGGTTGATGTTAGCTGATTACACTATGCAACATGATTTTCTATGTTTCTGTAGTCTTAGGTGTTCCTAAAGCATTTTTTTGCGCTGATTCCAGATCTGCAATCCGTTTCTTTCTATCACGTACAGTTTTTTTGCAAATCAAATGAACTCATCTTTTATTTACACGTAAGTTTCACAAGGGGAAATTTTATTGTGGGGGAGGGATTAGTTGGCCACACTTGTTACACCCAGCTGGCTGTTAGGCGGGAAACAGTAGTTCACTGTTTACATGCTATAGTGCTGTGAGGTTATATTTGTGTGAGGTTATATTTGTGCTGTCATATATAGTTTGTGAACTTTCTGTAGAAATGAGTTCCCGGAAGTGTTTCAATAACCCAAACGTGTTCTGTTATATTTGTGGTAGCTACGTAATTGGTAAGCAAAGAGAGGACATTAATAGTTTTGTGAGAAACGTGTATTACGCGTACTTCGGCATAAGGCTTGGTGATGAAGACAAAAGCTGGGCACCACACAAGGTATGTCGTACATGTGTTGAGGGACTGAGACTGTGGAAAAATGGTGCAAAAAATCAATGCCTTTTGCAATCCCAATGGTTTGGAGGGAGCCACAAAATCATGTTAACGATTGCTATTTTTGTATGGTTAAAATTCAAGGTCATAACGCAAAAAGTAAGAAGGATATACAATATCCGAACATTCCTTCGGCCTTACGACCAGTTACGCATTGTAATTCTCTCCCTAACCCAGTTCCACCTCCCGTTCTTGAAGATGTGCCACTGGCGAGCAGCTCAGAAAATGAAAGCGATAATGCTGATGATTACAACCCGGAAGAAGATTCTGCACCAAAATTATTCAGTCAAAATGAACTTAATGATATTACTCGTGACTTGAACCTGACAAAAGATGCCGCCCAATTGCTTGGGTCAAGATTGAATGCAAAAAATCTTCTACTACCCGGAGTTACGTTCTCTTGGTGTAGGTCCAGAGAGAAGGAATTAATGAAATTCTTTAAAGAAGAAGACTCTCTGGTTTATTGTTGTGATATTGAGGGTTTATTGAATTTCTTTAACGTCACTTACAATCCAAGTGAGTGGAGGTTATTTATAGACTCGTCCAAAACTAGCCTCAAATGTGTACTTTTACACAATGGAAATTTGTTTGGTTCAGTACCCATTGCACATTCAGTTCATCTCAAGGAGACGTATGTAAATCTCAAAGCTCTGCTAAAATACGTGAATTATGAAAAACATTCTTGGACAATTTGTGGGGATTTAAAAGTAGTAGGTATGTTACTTGGTCAACAATCCGGCTACACAAAAATGCCATGTTTCATTTGTGAATGGGATAGTCGAGCCAGAGACAAACATTGGAAGAAGACAGACTGGCCCAAAAGAAAAACCCTCCAACCCGGTTCACAGAACATAATAAATGTACCACTTGTTCAACGAAGCAAGATACTATTACCTCCTCTGCACATCAAACTCGGATTAATGAAACAGTTCACTAAAGCTCTTCCAAAAGATGGTGACTGTTTCCAGTACTTGGTAACAAGATTTCCGAAAGTATCTTATGAGAAACTTAAAGAAGGGATCTTCGTGGGACCGCAGATAAGAAAGTTAATGAAAGACAATTTGTTTGAAAGTACAATGAATCCAGTGGAAAAAAGGGCCTGGGTTTCGTTTAAAGAAGTTGTTGTCAACTTTTGGGGCAACCACAAACATCCAGAGTACAAAACCATGGTTAAAAGAATGTTACAGAGTTTCATGAAATTAGGATGTAACATGAGTGTAAAGCTTCACTTCCTACACTCACATGTTGACTTTTTCCCTGCGAACCTCGGCGATGTCAGTGAAGAACAAGGCGAACGTTTCCACCAGGATATCAAGGACATGGAAAAGAGATACCAGGGAAGGTAGAATGCCAACATGATGGCCGACTACTGTTTTATGCTAAAAAGAGACGGCACTGGTGAAGGGAGACAATCACGGAAGAGAAGTTTCAACCCACGTCAGAAAGATCTTGAAGCAGTGAATTCAGCGAAGAAGAGGAATTAAATTGTCATATATGTGTTGTGTTTTCGTAATAATTATAACATTTTTAAGTGAGTGTATACCATTGTCTACTGCACCGCCATGTGTTGTGATTTTATGCAGGATTAAAACATAAACAATTTTGAAATAACAATCAAATAATAATAATTTTCCCTGTTCACAAAATTCGATTTTTTAAAACTTCGAAATTGAATTGTATAAAAACCTTACGTGATACAGAAAAACTAAAACCAGATTTGAAATCAGCATGAAAAATACTTTTAAAATCACTTTACAGTCTTAAAACATCGTACCAAAAGTTTTAAAATGTTGCATAGTGTTATGTTACAAAACTAAGATTCTTAGAAACTAATTACGTATAATTGAACGAACGAATCGAGTTCTCAGTTTTTAACTCGACCACTTGGCTTTTGTCTGTCTGGCTATCTACTTGTCGGTCTGTATGTCCGACTGACTGTCTATTTGGGGTACACCTCACGGTAACATTTGAACGTATTAACCAATTTTCGTAAAACTTGGCGGCGCGCGCATCCATGCTCTTACCCCACAGACTCTTATTGTTTTTGAGATTGGTCCCCCTTCCCAAAGTACCAGGGGTAGGAGGTAGAGGAACAGAATTTTAAAAAATTGCAAAAATCCATTTGGGGTATCAAACTGACGATAATTTTAACCTAATTATGAATTTAGCGTTAAGTTATGGAAATTGCCCCCCAGTAAATTGCAAAATTGTATGTCACCAGAGTCAAAAAAAGAGGAAAGAAAAATATGACAAAATTGCAAAAATCCTTACTAATTAATTATCAGACTGAAGGGAATTTTAATTCAAATCCAAGTTTAATGTTTACTCTGAAACTTTGTAACTTTAGAGACTCCACGTGGCAAAAATGGAAACCAAAATTAAAAAAATTTCTAAAAATCTACATGGGGAATCGCGTTATCTGTTTTTTTTTATTTCAAATACAAACACTATATCTTTAATAATTTGAAGATGGAGCACTCCATCACCCAGTTGACGCGTGATTCCCTTTATACGTACATTTATGGATACAGCGGAATTCCTCAACGAATTCATCGTATGTGACGTCATCTATAGTTCTGTCGAAGATTTCCTTGACTATGAGAGTCTTCATCTTCGTCGACGTCATATATCATTATCCTGGGGAGCCTTTTTCGGGGCTTCTCTACTACCAACCCCTTGGCTTTTAGGCCTACGTTAGTTACAATTTTCTGTAGGTGACCTTCTTCCTCAGTTTCAAAGAGGAGAGCCCTTGCACTTTTCTTTACCTTTCTTTATGTTTATTCCCACTTGGCCTGGGTTTATAGTCGATTTTACTGTTTCCTGAATTTTATCGATAGGAAAAAAGGAAGACTCTTATCGCACACAAGAAAGACGAAGGATGGACGAAGACGGAAAGGCTAGAAGAAATTTGTCGAAGACAAATAGATGGCGTTTGTCTGTCTGTCCATCTATTTGTCGGGCTGTCTATCCGCGTATCTACAAGCTATATGCCTCACAATAACTTTTCAATCCATCAACCGATTTTCGTAAAACTTGGAATGTGCGTCCAGACTTTTACCCCCACTGACTGTTATTGATTTTGAGATTAGTCCCCCTCCCCAAAACAGGGGCAGCGGGAGGCAAAAGCGTGAGTGTTTGAAATTTGAAAATACCGCAAAAATCCATATGGGTTATTGCATTGCATTGCATTATGTAGTGGGGCGTCTTTGCACCCATGGCTGAATTACAGCTTCCGGTATGTGCCCGATGGCTGAATTACAGCTTCCGGGACGTGCCCGATGGCTGTCAGTGCTGGACTTTCAACAACAGGTAGCCTAAAAATCAGGAAGGACACGCCAACCAGTTAACTGAGAAGGCGGCGGAAATTTTGAACAGCGTTGGTATATATAGGTTCCGGGTCATAAATTGAAGATCACTTTAATTCAGTTCTGATTACAATGTTAAGTTATGGAAACTGCAAAATTATAGGGTACCAAAGTCTAAAAAACGAATAAAAAATATGAAAAATTGTAAAAATCCGTACTGGTTACCAAACTAATGGATATGTATTTTTAACATTGAAAAACGTCATCTTGAAACTAAAACCATTGTTAGAAGTATCATGACTTACGGCTCAGAAGTTGGGACTACTAATAAACACACAACAACAAAATTAATAACAACAGAAATGGACTTTTGGAGACGTTCGGCAAGAGTATCCAGACGTGAGAAAATTAGAAATGAAGTCATTAAGAACATGAAACACATGTTAAGAACAGAATGAATGTGAAAAATTCAATTGTTGATTGTATCCAAACAAAAAATTTCAATGGTATGGAGACACGAAAAGAATGTCACAGGAAAGATTGCCAAGGAGATTTATGGAATGGACCCCACCAGGAAGAAGGAAAAGAGGAAGACCACCTATCACCTGGATAGAAGAAATTCAGACTATATTGAGGGAACGACAAATTGAAGAAGATCTTTGGATGGACAAGCAGCAGTGGAAGAAGAGATTTCAATCACTTCTTTGGATCTTTGGTTCCGGAAGATGTGTAAACATTGTACAACCGGAATAATAATATAAAAAACGTCATCTTTAACATTCGCTTGAGCTTCAACGAGTTTCCGAATGTTATCAATCATGTTCAGCTGTACAGTTTCTGTAGCCTTTGATTATATGTTCTGTTGCACCACTGTGGTTATTGTCTTTTTATTTTTAATGAGAGATACGGGATTGTTTTTCTGTGTCACTTCCTCAACAATTGCACCATCTGTTATCATCCAGAAACAGCAATTACATTGTAGGACTCGTAACTGACGTCAGCCGCTACGATATCGACACTGTGACTCAGCTAAAAACGGAAGCACTGAAAGGATGTTACCCGTTTGCTGCACGTCAATCATTGGTCTATAATTTTATTGCACAAAGCTAACACTTATTTTTAACCTAAGGAAATTTGAGGGCTCAACTCTACGAAAGCAGAAAGATGATGATGGGCCGATGATGTGGACGATGTGGCTGAAGACCTCAAAAGAATGGATGTGAGGGGTTACAATGAGATGGCAATGGACACGAGACTTTGGAGAAGGTTGGTGTTGGGAGCCAGGGCTCACGTTGGGCTGTATTGTTGAAGAAGAAGAAGAAGAAGAAGAAGAAGAAGAAGAAGAAGAAGAAGAAGAAGAAGAAGAAGAAGAAGAAGAAGAAGAAGAAGAAGATGAACCTATATCTAAGACTTCTCACAACTGGTATACTAAACATAACTGATAACAATATATAATTTTTTTTAATAAACATAACCTACAAAGTTTTTTAAGATGATCCAAAATTTGCAAGAGATGTTGAGAGAGATTGATTCTGTAAAATCATTACAGGTGCAGAGTTCGTATTTTGAATAAAATTTCTCATAAATTGGTCTTCCACATGGATTTCTACTATTTTCATAAAATGTTTAGTTTAATTTTCATTAGATAGGCCTATCACATTTTCAGTAGGTTTCACATTTTCTTTATTAAAAATGTATTATTCGTGATTGGTAATTTTTTTTCATTATTACAGCAACATAATTCAAGATATGAAATTAGGAACATTATTAAAATTTTCGTTTTATTTATCGACTGATATCTGCCAAAAAGTGCTGAATTTAACTTAAGTATTAAATAATATTTTTATGAAAAAGTTTATGTACTTATTTAAGTTTCATAAAAATATTATTTAATACTTAAGTAAACATTCTTAGGGTTCACTGGTATTAGTGGCCGGTGTGGCCATGCCGCCGCGCCATCAAATGAGAGCGAGAGATAGAGAGAGTGAGAGAGTGAGCGAGAAAACAGGTGGCTTACTGAACGTCACATTCAGCGTAATACACCGTTCAATAAACTATAAATTATAACTGAACTAATAATTGTTATTATAAGCTACTTATTTTGTTAGTATTTATATCCCCGTCCAAATCGGCCGGAATATGGAATTTTGTAATTTTAAACGAGAGCCTAAGTATATTAAGGAAGTGTATATTACATTTTTGCGGTTGGGGGGGGGGCTTGAGCCCACTGAGCCTACCCCTGCACACGCCGTTGTCTGGGCACAAGAAAGTAAGAAAAAACAACGGGGAACGGACGAATGAAGACGAAAAGTCTAGAAGAAAGTTATTTCACGAGTTCATAGTTGGCCAAGACAGAGCTGATTGATTGCATCTCCTTGGTTAGTGCTTTTCCTTCCTGGAACCGCGGGTGCAGTTCTCTCGTGCACTTGTTGACACGTGCCAAGTTGAATTGCTCATGAGATCACACGAGGCGATTGTTTGTGTTTGTGCTGTAAAATTCCACATAAACAGCTGTACTGAGATGAAGTGGGACCGTATATAATGTTGTGCAACCCGAGTCAGTTCCCTACTAATCTGTCTACTGTATAATTAC
Organism: Magicicada septendecula; assembly: GCA_034769895.1. Classification (NCBI taxonomy): domain Eukaryota; kingdom Metazoa; phylum Arthropoda; class Insecta; order Hemiptera; family Cicadidae; genus Magicicada; species Magicicada septendecula. Next base: position 888,893,386 of record CM068368.1, on the reverse strand, counting down.
CGTACTTACAGTAAATCTCAAGTGAA